>WSFP011460529.1:0-18903 GCA_009831015.1 Picea engelmannii | reverse complement strand
CCGAAATACCGAAACGTTGAAATGTCTAGGGGTTCGACCCACGGCTCACAATATATCCTGAGATCTACGACCCATGTTCGATCTCGCTATTTTTCTATTTCACGATTTGGGGTTTCGAGAGACAAGGACCTCTGTCGTATCCCTGTTCCTTGGAACTCTCCGTTGTCGAAATGCCGAAGTGTTGAAACGCCGAAATGCCTTGGCATTCGATCAACGGCTCATGATAATCCCTGAGATCTATGGATCAGATCTCTTCCTCGTCGCTGACCTCTTTGCAACTCCTCTTGATCCAATGATTGGTGGTATTTCATGACTCTCCTCGAGAGTTCTCCACCGTCCATTCAGATCTCCGAGATCTCCCCTCCTGGATCTACACAGTGTTAAAGCTTGCGCTTCTCCCTCAAATCGGATGGTCTGCGGGATCTTCTGCCATGATTTAATGCTCGATGGTGTTCTTCCTCCTGATCTTTCACTCACTTCAGACTTAGAAGAATTTCTAAGTCCTCGAGGACTCGGTCTACGCTTCTTCCAGGGAATAAGTTCCTGGATCCCGATAACACTTCCGAAGTGTTGTTCCTCCTGAGCTTTGTCTGGTTCAGACTTTGATCTCCCGCACACTCCTTGCGTCTGAGGCATTCTGATAAGTCAGATCCATCGTGTTCCTCTTTGTCTCGATGCACACCTTGCAAAGCTTCTAATGAAGAGAAACAATTGAAATTGGGAGAATTCATAGTTCCATCCACGTGTTCATGAAAACAGAAAATAGCAGGAAAATGCACGCAGTCCAAACACCACACATTTGGATCAATTTTCCATTCTATTATATTCACAAGTGCCTAATGGCTACAGATTACATTCAAAATTACAGTAACTCAAAAACATTTCCCTCCTGCCAACTCGCAGTTCTCTCTTACAGCTAATTTTTCTCTCTATTCCGGCTCTCTCTTCTAACTGGGTGTGTAAACTTCTACATAACTCAAAGATGTTTCTAGGGTTTCCCCTGGCTACTTGCCTACTCTAAAATTCATCCTACACTATCTTAGTTCAGTCACATTCCATAGCCAAAGTGGAAACTCCTGCTCTATTTACAATTTTCAAAACGTGTCTCAAAGGGTAAAATTCGGCATCGGTTCAAGCGTGCCTCCAAAGGTGAATTCCGGCATTGAGTGAAAGCGGATTTCAAAATCAGCTACAACTTTCAACGTTGAATTTCTGGAAGAACTCACACGTGTTGAGTGGTCCCGCCTCTGCGCACTTGCCAACGATGATCCAACATCATGTTTGAATGATTGTATTATATATAGAAACAAAAATGAAAACAAAGAGATATGTCCAGAATGTGGGTACCATAAATAAATAAATAAAAGGGTAAGGCACATGGTCATCCTCATAAGATATTGAGGCACGTGCCTATAATTCCAAGGATTCAAAGGCTCTTTCATTGCAAACAATTAGCCACGTTGCAGGGTTGGCATGCCTCACATAGACGTGAGCTAGGAGTTATGTGAATCCCAGCAGATTCAATAGCCATGAAGCATATAGAGGATACATGGTCCAATAAATTCAAGGATGAAGTATGGAGCCTATAATTGAGCATAGCTATGGATGGATTTAACCTATATTCCCTCCAAAAAAACAACTATTCTATTTGGCTAGTGGTAATGATAAATAACAATATCCCCCCATTGTTGTCTCTGAAGAATGAACATCTTATGTTTGCTCTTATAGTATTGGGTAGAAGACAAGTGAAGAGAATGGATGTCTACCTCCAACCATTGATCGATGAATTTAAGCAATTATGGGAAGGGATACATGTATATGATGTATCAAGACACATCCCAATAGAGAGGTATTTTACATTGTATGGCATATGTGCATACATCAAGCATGATTATCCAGGACTAGGAGTTTTCTCTAGTAAGCATGTTGATTGATTTAATTATATATGTAATGTTATTTGGCATACTTCATTTGGTGCAACTATATTTTTGACACTAACATGCTTTGTATACGATAAAATCATAGGTCTTGTAACAAAAGGGTATATTATATGTAAATGGTGTGGACCTGCTATAAAGGATAGGTAGTCCAACCACCTACGAAAGTCAATGTACGATTGTTTGAGGGTATTCCTCCTAGAATACCACCCTTATTAAAGAGTTGCATCTACTTTCAATGGTAAACCAAAGAGAACCCGGAGACCTGAAATAATGACACCAACATATTTGATAAGGGAATATGACAAAGAGAATGAGAAGGAAATGATAAAATTGTTTGATTCAAATGGGGAGCCTATGTTTGATGATCCTGATTTTTTTGACACCTATGTTGAGAAAATTCCCATTGGGATGAAAAATAAATCTTTATTTTGTGAGCTTCCATATTGGGAGCATCTTAAGATTGGCCACTTACAAGGTCTCATGCATATATTAAAAAATGTTTCATCTTCTTTATGAAAGAACATATCATCGAATAAAAGCGACACATTGGTTGTTAGGAGAGATCTTATTGCTTCAAATACTAAAAAGAGACATTGGCCAAGAAAAGAAACTAGAGGATAGGTTGGTCCCTATTGGTCTTTTCAAGAAGGTGATGTCCCATGGATTTTGAAGAAAGATGATCTTTCTACTGCGAAGGATGTTATATTGGGTGTGAAGGCACCTTCTTTATATGGGTTGACTCTACGACGTTGCTTCACTGTAGAAGGGAATTTATCGAGGTTGAAATCACATGACCATCTGAACCTTCTAAGTGTATGTATGTTGAATACATGATTCTTCTTCTATATCGTCGGTAAAAATATGTTATGCACTCATAGTTTTATGGAAATTAATGATGTGCATGTCTATTTTGTAGTGTCATTTTGCTTTGCTCATGAGTGGTTGTGTGAACCATGAATTCCCCCAGGACTTGCGACGTGCTATATCATAATTATCTACATTTGTACATTGGATCACATCAAAGGAGATTCATATGGATAGTATTCCACAGTGGCATCGAGAAATAGCTAAGATTGTTTTTATGTTTGATAAGGATCTTCCCACGAGTTTTATGGACTTGCAATCCCATCTTCTAATTCACCTACCTGATGAGGTTAAATTAGCTAGGGTTCTCTCAAGTCATTTGATGTTCTTCTTAGAGAAGTACATGAAAAATTTGAAGGGGTTTCTTCGACAAAGGGAAAAACCAGAGGGCTCTATGGAAAATGAGTACATATTATACGAGTCATTTTATTATTCGAGTGAGTACATCAAGCAAATTGGCGACATAACATGGGTAGTGGCTTGAGACAACCATCAAGATGAGGACAAAAGGGAAGGGGAGCTACTCCAAATGAATGGAAAAAGGTGATTGATAAAGAGTAAGTCACTTATATTTTGTCAATTTAGTACATAGAAATTGTTTACAATGGCGTTGACAATATATATTCGATCTTGTGCTATTCTCTTTGAATTCTTGCATACATCAGTGAATTGAGAAATTGATGCTATCAATAAATTCGTTCTTTAAGTTGATAATATATATTTGATCTCTTGCTATTCGTTTTGAATTTTTGCATACATCAATGAATTTAGAAATTGATGCCATCAATAAATTCGTTCTTTAAAATGTGGAGGAAACACAACCATGGGTTGCATTGCATGGAGATAAAAGAACAAAATGGGTCAGTGATTTCAAATGATTGAATGGTAGAAGCATGCCTTATCCTGATCATTTGAAAGAAAAAATGCTAAAAATATTTCCCAAGAGTTGGGTGGTGGACAAGATACAAGAGAAATATGCGGTGTCCATTCATAACCCACATGGAGAAAACCTTGATGCACTAAACATAGGGATCGAGTGAAATAACTCTATAATAACCTATCTAACTACCACTCTCAATTTATGATATTGCATATTTGATTTGTAACATGGATTATGTTTTTATTAATGCTTGGGTTATTAGACATACGACACATGACACTGTCATTTGTTCACATTTTTATAGGTGCACTTATTCCCATCTATGTGGGAATATGGACATCATTTTTGAATTGAGTAGGTCGATGATGGACACATCACATTATATTATGGAGTGGAGGTCGAGTCCGACCAATCTATTCATGCTAGCCATCGTGATCAAAACCCGATACAGGGGAAGTTAGGTTACATTGGAAAGATACAAGAGATCATGCAAGTGGACTTCTTATAGTTTCAATGTGTTATTTTTTGTTGCAAGTGGTGGGATACCTTCGACCAAAGAAATGTAATGGAATATTGTAATGGTGGGTTAATGTGTATTAAATTTTTTAAATTGTGGGTGGAAACTAAGGAGCCTTATGTTTTCCCAAAACATTATAACCAAGTGTTTTTTTACCCAGATGTGTTGGATGGGGATTGGTGGTCCGTAATAAGACATGATCTGATATCTAAACATGTTTTTTAGAACAACAATGTTACAATGCCAAGTGAGGAAGTTAATCATGGTGATGACAATGAAGACTGATTTGTTAATTCTTTGTTTCAACATTTATATTGTGGATGTGTCATTTTATTATGGGTATTTGTAATGGTCAATTGTGTTTTTTTTTCTTCATTTTATAATTATGTTGGATATGAAAAGTTAACTACCATTTGCAACCACCATATTGAAAATGCATTAAATAGTACATGCATAAGATGTGGTTTTGATATATTTGTATTGTCATATTTATTGTTTATTATAGCAAATTTATGTTGTATTGTATTAACATATGTTTATGTTAACATTTGAATTACTAAGTATTAATTGAGATATCACAAAGTTGGTAACATACAATAGTAAAGATTTAAATTAAATTGTATTTTATTTAACAAATAAATGAAGATACTAAAATATAAAACCACAAAATTTTTATTGTTTGAAAAAATCAAAATTCAAATTAATATATACTTACTTTGATGGAACTTCTAAGAACAATTCCAACAAAATAACTTTGTGCAACATCTATGAGTTCCGAAATCACACTTGTGGTGTTGGCATTACCAACTTTAATGCCATTCCCAACCTTTAACTAGTGCAAGTATCATGGCCTTCACCTATTCCACTCCACTCCATCCTTAAGATTTATAATCATATAAACTTATATTAATCATTATATTTACATTCTCCTTGAAATAAGTGTCAATATAGGAAGGTCATGGAAATTCTAAAAGAGTCTTTTTCTAGAGACTAGTCGAGATTAAGGAAAAATTTAATGATCCATACTTATCTAAAAGTATAGAAACTTTTGTCAATTTTACTAATTCTTAAAATATTAATTATAAAATGTTTGGTGATATTTTTTTTAAATAGAAGATTCATTAAGTTAGTATTAGAGTAAAAATTGTGAAACCATTTCATCGAAAGTGTATAGATCAAAATGTATCATTATTCTTTATATTTAGTATTTTAAATTTAATTGAATAAATTTCATATATTATAATAGTTGGATAATATAAATTAATAAAATCTTTGGAAAAATTAAATATTAATAAAATATAATAATTGTGATTTTAGTAAACAATTATATTATAACTTTGTCCTGTAGTCTTTGAATAAAAAAATAAAAAAAAAAACATTATTATTACATCATCATCATTATTAGTGAATAATTATATTATAATGTTATTAATATAATATATGAAAAAGACATAATTATTCAAATAACAATCATTTCACTCATCATATTTAAGTATTTTTGTTTCTAAACATGTTTAATAAACATATTATATCTTGTTGGACAAGAAACAATTCACCTTGAAGAAGAGTTAAACATCATATGGCATTAATGGTTATAATTTTTTGCAATCACAATCCAAATTAAACAATTCCATAAAAGTTAAGTTAAAAATTATATGGCAATTGTAAATTTAAATGAGTGATACATCTCAAATTTAACTTAAAAACAGAAAAAATCATTAACAATGTTAATCATTAGCATACTCATAATACATTTTGTAAATCAAACAACAACAACCACAACATTATATGAAAAACATAATATACATGAGCGATATACATATGAATATACATGTCAAACATACATCTCAACAAAATCTGCAATAAACATGTCACATATACATCTCAAGTCAAATATTAAACAATCAATAGACACCCTAGGTCTAAGTGTCGACACTTGCTTGAAAAAGAAGGCACAAAAGACACTCCCAAAAAAAAAATACTTCCTCTAACTAGCATGAAGCTCATTCATTTTTTGACACATTCCTTTTCACACCATGTTACACTATTTTATCCTCTCACTATGAATCAACCATAACACCAATTACCTGTGGGCCTGAAATATTTGATGTGAGTTGGTCAAATCCATCATCCACATCACCAATTGCACCAACACCTATGTGGTCAACTAATATAGTTTAGATATCACCAAATTCCTAGTAGGCTCTGTCGATACCCTCATACAATGCACCCTGATTAATGTGCCCAGATCACCCCTCCAAATGGCCACAATATCCACACACTCCCCCAAGGGTACCAAACCATTTATAAAATACACATTATAATCAATGAGTTCCAAGCACACCCTATGCACCAAAAAACACCCTATATTTGGATCCCATATCACTACTAGGTACCTCAGTAAATCTGAGTAAGCACATAAAAGCGGACACCAAAAATATTTTAGCGAACCTACTTGTGCAAGAAAGAACAACACCTCCAATGGGACTTCCTCCGGTCAGTCAAAATGATTCCACTCATACCATGGAATCCTATTGGCCATCTTCCACACACGACATACAACTTAGTATAAATTTTTTGCTCGATACATGTGATTTTTTTATAGGTGCATCATTGACTCATAAATAAGTCAATTTTGTATGAGTCGCCAACATAATTGTAGCTGCAACACCTGCATCGAATTGTACAATGGCGGAACAAACCCTCTCCCTCCAAAAATCACCCCATACCTTTGAAAAATGGCAGTAAAGGTTGTTATACACATCTAAAGCCTGGTATTAGGACTTACCTGACTCTTGTCACGTTAGATTATGTCACTCAGTTATCAAAATCCACCATAGAAATTTTAGGTCACGTTGGCTCCACTACAAGGAAAAAAGAAGCAATAACACTGAATACTCTTGTCATCACCCTATTAATAGGTTGACCTAAAATCTTGTGTTGAACCACACATTCATACAAAACATGACTTCCACACCATTTACACCATTGGAATCTGTTTTTTGTGCTTTTTAATGCAATTTTATTTATGAATTGTTTGTGGGAAAATCATTTTTCAAGTCATTTTTTTTTCCCTTTATTTATACATGAATCTCCAAAAGTAGGTATATTTTTAAACAACACCTAGAATATAGTTTATACTTGCCCCACTTTTGTATTACATCTAATCTTACATCCATATTCTCAAAAACCCCTTAGGGTCCACCCCATCCCCAATGCACTCCATCCCTCTTATTGCATTCACGAGTCATCAACTAAGGGTATAAATTACCCACTTAGGTCCACCCTAGATCAGTGCCCCCTATAATTTGACACCTCTCTCTAATTTCTTATCCAAGAGTCCTACACCCTTCTAAAAACACGATAAAGAGACTCATAAGACCCCTCATCAATTGATTCTAACCCACCTCGAGACTCCCCCCTATTTTATGTTTGTGACTCTATTGTTACATTATTGGATCATGATCTATTGCACACTCATGCACCTATGATGAGGCATCATTGACCTCACTCCTACCCATTTGTGTTTACTCCACTTGCTTGCATCCACTAGTAAATGCCACTCATCATCCACCACTATAAATGCATTATTAATACACATAAAACCACCAATTGGAGGACCATATTTGTGTGTATCTAATGTCGATGCCCATTTTGTTTCACTGCTTTTTATTGTCCCCTTGTTCCCCACCTAAACTAATCATTTGCATATGCACACCTACCTCCTCTATGTACCAATAGTTCTTCATTTATTATCCCATCAAGGAGATCCATCCCCATTTCCTCACCCCTGGTCATCATTATCTGTCATCTTTCTTTCCACACATACAAGTCAAAACTGCTTGATCACATTTTTGGCCACCTGTCTACTTGCTTGTAATGTATCCAACTCAATGGTTTTTAATAGAAACCAAAATTATTTTATTCTTAAGTCACAACAAATTGGCAAGGTATATTCAATAGTAATTAAAGTTATATTTGTATGTGTGGAAAGAGGTGTGCTAATTCCTTTGGCTTATTCACAATTTTTTCCAAAAACACAAAAAGCTATGAACTACAAAACCCAAAAACATTAAAAAACATAAAAACCAAAAAGGGAGTAAGAACAATATTTTATTGTCTATGAGTTTGGGTAGTTACCCATGTCACCCTTGACCAAATCACTCACATACCTGACCCTTTTCAACAATTGAGTCATTATGCATTTTGACCATTACCATTATCTGTGTCAAAACCCTACTTCAATAAAGTATCCAATTATGTGCCCCTTTTGGCCCATTTTGTCTTTACCCTCTCATCAATCCTACTCCCATAATCCAATTATTATCAATTATTTCCTAGATCTTCCTATCATCTTCTCCGAGTAAAAGGATTTTTTCTCAACCCATTGTATAACCAATTCAAATCAACTATCAATTTCAGTGTCCCAATTACACCATCATATCCTACCTCATGTCACAAGAAATACTTCATGCCCCTTCCCCCTAATGGGTCCACTCCTTTCGACTCCAACACAATGTTTTTTTAGGAGTTGTACTTAGAGGCTAGTTGTACCTCCATACCTTCTCACTCCAAAAGTAGGATCCCTTACATTCATTGATGAATTCCTCACCCACTCGTACCAAATGAATCCTCATGTTTCAATCACATGTGGATGGATTGTACTTTTATCTTGGTCCCCATTTAACACTAATGATAGGGTTCCTCATAGTTGGAAATGATTTTCACAAGTGATACTTGACTAATCAATCTCTCCCATGCTTGACTACAACTCTCACTCCCACATGATGATGAGTCATACCCTGTAGTGATATTGAAGAATCTTGGCAAAGATGTCACTTATTTTGGATGTAAGGACAAAGGTTTTTCCAATAATTATTCACCCACAGAATGATGTTGTTTCTCAACACTACACATTGGTTTCCCCTGGAACTCAACCATCCCAACATTCATGCCCACTTAATGACACCCTTGGTATTTGTGGTACATGATCAAACATATTGATACCTTTCACATTCACACCTCATCATTACACTTCATCACAGACAATTGTAATCATAGATTTGCATATGCTACTTAAGCATGGGGTATGCTCATCTCATCCATAAGATACACATTCATTTGGATACTAGTATTTTGTTGCAGATGGTTATTATTCATTTCCTTGGAACTGGTCCCATCCTCTTCCAATCTCTCTCTCTCTCCCGTCTCCGATGATCAAGATTAGTGTTATAGGAAAAAATATGATGCATTAGAGTTATATAGTACTCTCCTCACCTCATACATCAAGGGGCATCTATTATAGCTCTAAAGAGACCACACAAGGACAAATCTCAAGCATCACCAAGGTCATCATACTAGCTTAAGAACTAATTGCAGAAAGGAAATAACCTTAGGGAAATGCGATAGAATGCAAACATTTGCCTTGTAAAGGTTATACTAATCACAAAGCACTCAAAATTCTAAAGAAAGAGTGTGACTCAGGTAATCAAAGGAGAAATGAGTCAGGGACACAAATATTTCTGAGAAATTCAAGTCATTGACGTGGAAAAATGTTTGATGACCATGTCAAACCATAAAAGGCTACAAGCTATGAAAAAGTGCATGCTAATCTATCATGGGTCGTTACTAATCTTAATTGGGGAAAGAGTCAACTTAGGGTTAGGTTAAGCCTCCAATTTCCCCCCCTTAATGGATTCAAAGCCCAAGCTAAACCTATATATACAAGGCTTGAGGTAAAAGATAAACATCTTGGAGAAATGCAAGTTTATGTTGTTCACGTCACAAAAAATATCTTGTTTGAGAAGCATCACATATGCTACCCATTAGTATAGTTCTTCTTCTATTTACATATTTGCATTAGAATATTTATTGTGCTCCTTGATCACAAGTTACTGAGAAAAATAAGAGAAGAGAGAAGTCTACAAGGATGAACCAACAAGAAGGGAAGGCGGAGAGACCGTTCCTTCTCACCAACATTTATTTCCCATTGTAATCTCATTTTATCTTGCTAACAATGCTCTCAATATTACTGAGTTCATTTATTTATTTTCTTGCATCCCATTTTTATCTTATTTTGGACACTGATGGATTCAATTATATTGTATCATGTTATTCACATAATTTATTAACTCTATGCTATGATTTTGGTGCAACCATATTGTTATCAATGAGTGTGTAGGTGTTTTGAAGAACAAGGAGAGCTCATTGATGCCCTCTCCTAGCTTACCGCAGCCTAACTAGAGCTGGACAAATTGAAGGTTGATAGAGTGAGACATTCTTCCTCCCACTTCTTTGGATACCATTTCACTCTTATAAAATAATTTGTATGCATGCATTGTTAGATAGAAAGTCCTTACGTATGGTGTTTGTAGGAACTTAACCACCCTACAAGGGAAGAAGATAATAGCTACCTATTACAAATATTCCCATAACAATTTCCCCCTCAAAGAAGATTCCTATTCATTCATTATTTTACTTGATTTAGGTGTGGCATCACTGAGTGGTCTCTTTTATGATTATTTAGATATTTGGTCCATAACATTTGGTATCAAAGCGAACATTCCTTGGTTTGGATCCTTTAAATCCATCTTACTATTTTCACTCTAACATTTTTTTGGATCCATGGCATTGCATGAAGTTCTCAAGGTTGAGAGAGGGAATAGCTAAGTATATTGGGTAAAAATTTTAGAATCTAGTTCACTGTATTTTTAGAGTTGCAAACTATGCAAGTTAGGGTTTTTGTCTAGTCCTCAAACTAGGTTTAAACATGTGGTTTTGGTAAAAAAATTATATCTAAAGATTGCAATATCCAAATTGAGTGTTATTGGTGGCATTGGATAGAAGCTAAATTAGTGTATTTCAAGTCCCATTTTTAGGCCTTTTAGAAAAAAATTGGAGAAGTTACAATCCATACAACATCACTCACCTAAAAGACACCAGAAATAGTAGGGTTTGGTAGCATGTACGTAACTTTCCCTTGGAAGGTCCAAATTATAATGGAGTATTGGGAGCATGAAGAGGACATATCACATTACATCTTGTAAAAATTTCAGCAATAGAATTCTAGAATTGACAAATTTGTAATAGGGACAAGGTTGGCTACTAGAGAAGACCCCAAAATTGGGCTTCATAAGGAGTGCCAACTTAAATATCATAAGTTTTGATTGGAAGCACCATTTGTGGTGACTGAAAAACAGTTAGAAGGAGAAATCATAAGAGAATGTGTGAGTATTAGCTTTGGTACCATTTGTGGATAAATTCTTGAAAAATGACCATTATCATGGGGAGAAACAAGATTGTCTTTATAGGAGCAACAAAAGTGGAAGAACCTACCAAGTGGAAGAACATGTTAAGAGAAATTATGGAATTCCTCATCTAGTGGAATAACCTATTAACAAAAGATGCAACTTGGAAAGATGCTTTCTCCCTACAAAAGATTGTGCAACTAATCAAGCATTAAGGGAAACACTTGTTTGAAGGGGAGGAGTATCATTAAACCCCTAGGTCTTGAGTCATTACATTGTTATTCTTATATTATTGTTGTCAATATTTGTCGAGTCAATATTTCTAATTGTACTATTTGTCTCCTACACACACACATCAAGGATACTTATTTGAATGATCACCTTATTGTGTGCATGTGATATATTATAAAACGAGGTTTTCCACTTGAAGAGGCATCCTATTCATTCACTCTTTCACTTGGTTTAGGCATCGCATTACTAAATTGTGTATTTTTAATGCTTATTTGGATATTTGGTCCACAATGCAGTACATGTAGATGTTATCATGCTTTTACAATACACTTTTATAAGATATACAACATTGAGTTCATTAGGTGTCTATAGGTATATGTCTCTATCATCCTCTCACTCGTTTGCATCATCTTACATTGCTTCAATGAAGGTCAAACACTATTAATACTTGTCTATAGGTAGATGTTTCTATCATCCTCTCAATGGGTTGCATTGTCTTCTATTGTTCCAATGAAGACCAAACACTATTGATACTTGCACTCATTGTTTCCACTGATGATTTGACATTATTGATACTTGTGCTCATTGTTTTCATTAATGATTCATGTAACATTTCCTTGGATCTTGTTATGTGTGTTCTTCGATATTTTGTGGTATAAGAAATTAAGCAAATTGGTAGCAAAAAGACCCTCATTTTTACCATAAATCCAATAATAAATAATGAATTATCTAATACGTGTCATTATCCCCAATGTTATTCCACATATTAGCTTCACCCACATCCTCAATGTAGTAGTTGCTCCACATGTTGCCTTCATCATCATCTTCAATATAGTTATTGATTAGACCACCTACACTACCCAATGACGACATTGAATCAATTGAGGATGTTGAAATATATGCACATATTCTATGCCAAAAGAGCGTACCTCTATTCTAGAATATTGTTAGGGCTTAGCTTTTTGGAAAAATCCCATTAAAATGTATGTTTATAATTTAATGATAAATAATGCAACAATCTTGTTGTCTACCCAGAGTTATTTTTCTTAATAAATGTGTAAGGTAGCACTGCAAGTGGTATATTTCAAATTTCTTTCTCTTAGATGGGCTTGTTAGTGAAACAATAATGATAATAATAATATTTGAGAACAAAAACTTAAATTACATATAAATATATTTGTATGTAAATTTTGTTAAAGGAATCACTGATATTACAACCTATAAGTTATAATTTGTACCCATTTGCAAATGTTGTAATAGTGTATGTCTCATGCATAAAAGCACTCCCACTTAGGGAGTTAGTTCACCCAATGTATCGCAAAGAACATTTACCCCACCTTTTCCTATGTTATGTTGACCTTTGAAGCATTAAAAGTGGAACATTTTCCCCACATTTTCCTATGTTATGTTGATATCTAAAGCATAAAAGGTGGAACATACCATATATGTCTAATATATAATATCAATTAGTCCAATGAACGTAATATACACATAAATAATTTGGCATGGGCATTTTGTATGGAATTATTGGAAACGTTTCTTCATAACCAAGGGAGTACTTGTTATAGTCCAAAATGCCACCACTGTGCATTTTTTATCATGGCCCATCCATATGCACACTTGCAAATCACTTATGTTGGATTTCCTTATCAAAAATCTCATTTTTCAAGGTGTACGTGTCCTGATCTATAGGCAGTCTGTGTACATACGCTACCTGATACATAGGCAACCCACGTACATATGCTACCTAATACATATACAACTCACGTACACTCACAAAAGTTGGAAAAAATAAAAATTTTGCACTCTTCGACAGGGTTTATGGGCTATTTTGGGTTGCATAACCATTCTTACCTCCTGTAGCCCTTCTCACAACCGAATAACCATCAAATTTCCATATAAAAAGGGCCCTAGGGGGGTCATTTGGGATAACTTTTGAAGAAACAAAGAAACTCTGCCCAAATTTCTCCTTTCTCTCTGAGTTTATGCATCCAGTTCTGAGTATCCATCCTCAACAATCTCATTCTCTCATCCTCTTTATGCAATCCATCAAACCCCTTAGTTTTGCATATTGATTGTGGGATTAATACACTTCGAGTCTTATTGGAGGAACCTAGGCAAGGTTCGTAGAGTTGTGTCAACATTAAAGATTCTGGTTGTAATATTCCTTATATGTTATCAATAAAAGAGAGATTTCATTTCCCAATTCATGTGTTTATGTTCTTGTGAATAATTTTGAATGTTTATAGCTTATTTCATGAGAATTAGTACATGTTTATGTTAATAACGATTGCATATATTCTCTTGTATATTACTTTCTTTGTTGTTTCAGGTTAGCTTTGGGAGGATACCTCCAACTTAGGAACAAGCAACAGACAAAGGGGATCTACTACAGATGAAAGGACACAAGGTGCCTACCTTAATCTAGTTCCTCTTTTCCTTAGCAATCATTAGGGTTTTGTGAGATTGGGTAAGAATATGTGAGTTTCTGTCTTTTAAGGAGTCATTGCTCTGCCTAGCCATTAGACTCTGACTAGGTGGTTTTTTCCTCAAAGCAGAATTGGTGACTCCCTGGACCTAGTCCCTGCGAGTCATATTAGAGTTCAACAACCAACCTCTGCTAGTCATGTTGGAGAGTTATCACCAACCTCTGCGAGTAATGTTGGAGATAGATCGTCAACCTCTGCAAGTCATGTTGAAGACCAACACCCAGTCTCTGCAAGTCATGCTGGGGGCAAGAACCTAGTCCCTGCGAGCCATATTGGAGTTCAACAACCAACCTCTACTAGTCACGTTGGAGAGTTGTCAACAACCTCGACGATTCATGTTGAAGACAAGCAACCAACCACTGCTAGTCATGCTGGGGGAATTTATTCTATTGAGAAACATAGACGGATAGGACGTAATCCTAAGTTCCCTTGTAATCTTTGCAAGGGAGATCACCTTACTCATCTGTGCCCTGGCATTCCAGAGGTACGAATATTGTGATCCATGTATGCAAGCTCTTCTTATTATGAGTCTTCTTTGGTTTCCCAACAGTCTATTCAGCCTTTGGTTGATGAAGTGGTCGTGTCGATGCAATCTTTGACCGATCCCACTCTTCTCTTGGGGGGTGATGTGCCTTCAAACCATGTTGTCTCGCAGTCTATTCAGCCATTGGTAGAGAAAGGGGTCACGCCGATGCAATCTTTGAATGATCCCACTCTTCTGATGGGGAGTGATGTGTCTACCGACTATGTTTTTATCATTTCCAATTTAGTACCTTCAGAACAAGGGGGCATTTCGCTCACTTTGAGCACACTCCATCCAAGTCCTAGGATGGTTTCGTTTGATTGGAATGACCTTGTTGAGCCTCTCCTTCCTTCTTCTGCACCATTTCAAATAAGGGTTGAAGTTAATTCAAAAAAAATCTATCGATGTATTGTGGATGAAGGAGCCTCTGCAAGTGTTTTATCCTCCTCAGCTCGGAAAGCTTTGTGTTCTCCCAAACTTGTGTCTGCTTTGCATGAGTTGTTGGCTTTTGAAAAATGTCCTAGTGAATATTTGGGTATTCTTCCTCAGCTTTCTATCTCATTAGGTGGGAAGATTGTCCTTCTCGATGTTATAGTGGTGCAAGGCCCGTTAGATTTAAATATGCTTCTCGGGCGTGATAATGTATATGCTATGAATGTTGTGGTGTCTACGCTCTTCTGGGTGATGCATTTCCCTCACAATGGAAGCATTGTCACTATCGACCAGCTGGCATCTAATAATCACCATCCTAATTCGACGTTAGTTCAGGCTACCCCTTTATATGTTCCTAGTGTTCGTGTAGACTCTACCCCACCACAGGTAAATTATGTGGCGTCTTATCCTCAATGTTCAATTGCTTATGAGAAGGAACATGTGCAATCATGTTTGCCTTCTCGAGACATGGTCTCAACAATTGATCAGTTTTTTTATCCAATGGGGGCATGGGAGCCCTTGCTTCCCCCTCTTGGTCCGAGTGACCTTGTTTCTTTCACACTCGTTAACTAGTCCAGAAAGAACATATATTTGGTACACTTTTATCCCTTTTTTCCGATCAATAGATTAATTAGGAAAAAGGTACACCTCGGGAGACAAGTCTCGTTGAGAGAATATTCCCAAGTATTGTTTTATTCTTTTTTGGGCTTGGGGGACTAAATGTACAAAAAATACCACTTTAGAGTCTTCTTTTAGTGTTTTTCATACTCTCTAAATGTGAGAAACCGCTGAGTTTACCTTCTTTAGGCTCGCAAAACTTTATATTGAAGGAATCTCCTCATTCTTTGTGTCAATCCGTAATTGCATTTATCACTCTTGCGTCTTTGGCCTAATGTAGACTCCATCTTGTTTTTGATGAACCTTTAGAGCATTCCTTAGGTGAAGGCCTTGCAAGATTTTTTCCTTTGTGATCTGACATCCTTACCGTGGAGGAATCCTACCGAGTGTCCTTATCCTGCACATGTCTCCTTGCACTGAGCATTAGTATGTTCTATGCGCTTGGAACTATATTGCTTGCCATGACACTCATATCCTCCTTTGTAACATAGCATTCTTTTATTCTTTTTCAAGATCGTTAAATATATGAAAAAGACAAAAAAGATCAAATATTCCAAAAAGAGGGGAAGGGATGCGTTCTTTTTTTATTGGCAACAATCTTGTCACCCTTTTACAAAGCACATCCTTGAGTCTGTTACTCAGTTTTGGGATTTAGCATGACCTTAGGAAGTTGTTCTCGTTACATAGAGATGTGTCCTCCTCCGTTTGGTTACTCTTCCAAACATATGGAGAGTTTGCGATGCCTCTTGTGTCACAAACTTATGTCAATAACATGATGCCCGAGTCACTTTATATGTCGTGCTTTTGTCCAAGGGAAGTTTTAAATTCTGAGTCAGCCATTCTGCAGTCAGTCTCTTTACCTTCACAAGTCGTCCATCCTAAGAGTCCTATCAAGTCCACATTCAGAATCAAAGAAGTTATGTGCATGATGTTCGAGATCCTCCAGTCCTTTTGTGACGAATTGTCAAAGACCTCGGGGTAGTGAGTCTTACACTCTTATTATACTCCTCCCTGAGTTTTGAAGATCTTGAAGTTATTGCTTGAGTTATGAATCTATCATCTCCAACTACAAACATTGATGCTTCATGAAGATCAATGAGTATATGTTATTGTACTCTTATATCTTCCAATGATTTTGAGACGTAGCTCCACTATGTATTGTTCGTGGCTACGATCCTTGTTGACATGGATCCACTATATATCATTCACATGGCCATGATTTTTATATATATCTGACATGGATCTGCGGTGTACTTGATTGAGAACCATGCTTAGTTAGTCTTGAGCATGGGTATGCCCGCCTCAGAGAGATTGATCTTATTGCAGATGACATGCTCACGAACACTCGTCTGGGCTCACTTTACTCGGGTCAACTTTGGGAGGAGCCCTACAATCCATGAGAAAATAGCAGACAAAGGGGATCTACTACGAACGAAAGGATTCATGGTGTCATCCTTCATCTTTTTCATGTTTCCCTTGTTTAAAAGCAATCATTAGGGTTTGTGAGAATGGGTAAAAATAGGTTAGTTTCTGTCTTTTAAGGAGTCATTGCTCTGCCTAGCCATTAGACCCTGATTAGGGGGATTTTTCCCCAAAGCAGTACCTCTCAACATTTTTTTTTTTTTTTGTATCTAGAGAAATCGATAACAATCTGGTCTCGTACTTGCATGACATAGGGTCAATTCCAACCTACTGCCACTATACCCCTAGGCTCATGATAGTGCCCCTATGCCACACACAAGTAAGTCAGGGTATGAAGTGAAGATGTCACAAGGAGAGCCTTTACAATCTCCCTGACACCACCTACTCTTCGCCTCAGGGCTAAAATTCATTTTATAATTCAATTATTCAAATCTCTCAATGTTTGTTGTTAAGTAGTAGGCCATTAAATGAATTTATATAGAATAGGATCATAACAACTTCTCGAGTATGTTGCACATAATTTGTTAGGGTCCTAACCCGCACATAGGTAGAACAATATATTCGGATGTAATAAAGGTCAATATTACTAAGGCCTTATAATAAAATAGAATAAGGCAGATGTAAGAAGACCTAATAAAAGCTTCAGCTTCTAGAATGATCTTCCACTAGATGCTTCTTTTAATATACATATTTAGTATAAATAGGAGTCGAGGGTATGAGAACCATAGCTTAGATAATATTGTAATAGAGCGATGCTCAACTGGAGGTGGCCCCCTCAAAGAGGCATGTGAACATTGCTTTCAGAATCAAAGTGTTATTTATGTTGTTGTTCTCATATCATTTCAGTGCTATTGTGGTGATTGTTCTGGTTATATTGTTGTTATTCTGCCATTTCTAGCATTTTATTTTTGTTCTGCATACTTTTTATATCTGGTATATTACAAGTGGTATCAGAGCACTTTCCTCGGCAGAAAGTGTGGGTGAATTTTTTTTCAGGGTAGAGACGTATTCCAACGTCTTTAAGCCATAGAGATCTGTTGTTACACACATAAACCCACGGTTGATGGATTCATACACGCAGGAAATACAAGTGGTACTTAAGCGCACATTTGTTGGCCCCCTTGTAACCCCTGTTGATACCCCTTCGAGTGGTATCACATCAGACAACACCTGTGTACGGATCGACCTAGATTACCTGAAGCCCTCTTTAGATAAACTGATTGACCGCCTAACTGCTATAGTGTCACCGAGAACAACACTCGGGAAGATACTCTCTAGTACCTGGGTAGTCTGGTAGTACGGCTAAGGGTATGGTCTATCCTCCTTAGTTAGTGCCCTAAGATATTGGGCCGAGTACTACTGTTGGACCCCGCACGTATATCAGAGAGCTATAGCACAGGGAAAACCCTTGTCTGTAGAACCCTTGAATACCTAACCCTTAGGGACATAAACATAAACAAATTAAAACAGACAAGATCTATTGATGCACAACTGTGTTCAGGATGCCAAATCACTACACATTTCTTCCTGGTTAAGCATTTGGGCATTTCATCACTGCAATATTCTTCAGACCGGAGTATAACTCCGCAGGTGTGAAAAAAAAAAAAGTCTGGAATTTGTTTCACCATTATTTGAGACCTATTCCATTGGATTCATCTCTTCGCCCTTATCACATTCATCCATATCATTTTTCAGCAGAATTTTGACCCCGCCCACCCCTTTTCAATTCCCCCATCCTCA
>ML874689.1:2767-13180 GCA_009831015.1 Picea engelmannii | reverse complement strand
ATAAAATAATAGTTATATATATATATATATATATATTATAAAATTTAATATATATTAAGTTTATACAATTTAATATATAATAATAGTGTTACAAAATTTAATATATAATAAATGTAATGTTATTTATGTAATAATATATACAAGGTTATAATATTCTTTGTTTTCTTATATAAATTTTATATAATAAGTTTATAAAATTTAATATATAATAAATTTAATGTTATTTATGTAATAATATGAAAAAGTTTATAATATTTTTTATTTTTTTATATTATATGCAATATTTAGAAATTAACAAATAGATAGATAACCAGAAGTAACAAATAGATCATTATGAAAGCAGTGTTTCAGACATTGTAAAAGAAATGAAAATTAAAGATGGAACATATTAGACAATTTAGGTACAACTCACTTGGAGGAGTTTGACATTCTCTTTACAACAAAAACCTACCCATGTTTTATGTTCCATCCGTACAACTCTCAACAAGTGCCCAACCTCCCTCTCAACAAGTGTCGCTAATGGTTGCCTTCCTGAGCAACTGTACAACAGAACCATTTTTAAAATCTATCCTCCCGCTACGGTTCAACAATAAGCACATAATAGTTTAAAGATAATAGTATTTATTAAAAGTTGTGTACACTCATTATTTTATGTTGCAAGGCTTTGTTAATAACCTAAAAAGTTGGATTACACTTTAATTGAAACACATTCACACCCTTGCATTTGTTATTCGATATGATCTTAGTTGGATTGCTCTCATGGATATTTTAAAAATAGTTAGTGTTCTTGGATATGATCAAAAGATTTACACATTAAAACCAAAACTTAAAACATTTCCATTTTATAATAAAAACGAATATGTCATGAATTCAATGAAAAGAGAATTGAAAATGTTGTAACAATGGGTTATTACTTTATTTTCAAATATAAATGATTGAAAAGAAAGAAAAAATGTTTTGTGAATATTGAAAGAGAGAGAATATGTATTTATAACTTGCAGATAATTATTCATCATATTGTTAGAATATTAGAAGATTGTGCTCATTTTTCCATTGACAATACCCTTGTCACCCAACCATAGGCCGAAGCCACCCTCCAAGCACCTTGACCTTGACAGGGAAGAATACTAGTAGTAATCAATAGTCAAGTAAGGCTAATGCACTGGGCAAGAAAAGTAACCAAAGCTGATCAGATAGTCCCACCCAGAAAACTGGCGCAACACTCTTCCCCAGAACTTGCGCACAAGACTGCAACTGCACTGCGTAGAAATGGATCTCTGCAACTGCTGAGATGTGTCAAATGAGAGACTGGCGCCCTTTATTTATAGTGATTCTGGCAGACTTACTGGGGTCGAATTCTCCTTCTGGGTATTAATTAATTCATAATAATTTTATTTTTGCAGCCAACATCTTGTCTAGGGTTTCCTTTACTTCTTTGCTTCCTTCCGGAATATTCTAATCTCGTCATAGGTCATAATAGAGGTTCATACCTCCCGAAGCTACCATAATATCAACACTCCCTCCTAGCTAGGGAGGTATCGTCTTGAGCACAAACAGACCATTCAACTGGTAGTATCACGAGCACTGTCATTATTATCCAACTGGATAATCTCCTATAACAACTGGTACAATATCAATTGATAAAACACACCTATGTTTATCTATGGTAGTACGCAACTACTCAAACAGTGACACATAGTAACAACCAGTGGAACAAATCCACCACAGTAGTATATCTCTACTGTCTGGAGACAACTGGTACCATTCGTCTAGTAGCACCAACATAGTTGTATAGACTACCTCATGAATAAATCATGAGCACCATCATTACCATCAATGTCATCAGTTGCATCATCTCTCAAAACCATACTCCATCTGAGTAATCAGCCATGATGCTGGATAAGTCACTCACACCACGGAGTGATACAAGAGCCATTCTTCTAATCCTAGAAGAGTAAATGTTCTGAACCATTTTCCGTCTGGGAAATATCTGTCCTTTGCTCATCCATCTAGTTGATAATCATTTTTCAAAACTGTTGATGGTCTTCAAGGCAATCAGAACAAAATAGAACACAACTGTGTCTATCCATAGTAGTATATAACTACAATCCAGTGGTACACTACCACACCAAGTAGAAAAGAAGTACTTGATTAGTCACATATAGTTATAAACAGTGGAACACATCCACCACAGTAGTGTACATCTATTGTCATACAGTCTTCATAACAACCATCTGATATCAACCTGCACAGAAACAATGTTATGATATGAATTGAATCATCTGGGCCAATCTTTCACTCACATCTATGAGATCTTAAAGAATATCTGCCCTCAAAAGGTAAAACATCAATGATGAGCTATCTGGACTATTCTTCTCAAGCAAGGAAGAATAACTATCCTGATTTCTGAGCCTGGACCATTCCTCACCCTGGGCCATTCCTCCGACACTAAACAAAGTGTAACCTGGAGAGAATGAATCCGCCCTAAGGAATGCCTGTCCCTAATTTTTGAACCTGGACCATTCTTCCTACACTAATCAAAGTGCACCCTGGAGAGAATGTATAAACCCGAAGGAATGTTTGTCCCTGATTGCTGAGCCTGGACCATTCCCCACCCTGGGCCATTCTTCCTACACTAATCAAAGTGCACCCTAGAGAGAATGTATAAACCCTAAGGAATGACTGTCTAGACCATTTCCTCTGTTAACCACAAGAGGAAAATAATGTCCTGTATCAACCTCCAAAACAGACCATTCCTCATGTTAACCACAATGAGAAATCGTTGTCCAGTGAGGCGGGCCAGTCTTCTTGAGTAACCCTCAATAAGAGAGATTTCCCTAGACCACTCCCCATGTTAACCACAATGGGAAGTCGTTGTCTATGATACATCAGCAATCTGGACCATTTCCCATGTTAACCACAATGGGAAATCACTGTTCGTCAGAGATCTCAATCTACTTTCCAAACTGGAAAGGTAACTGCTCATCCTGGACCATTTTTTAACTGAAAAATGACTGTCCATCAATCAATAATACATCAATGCTCCCTCCCAACTTGGGAGACATATCTTCCTTTTTGAATAAGGAAGTCATCTCCACGAGCTTCAGCTTGAGTACACAAACTCTTTCATCTTAGACAGAAGATTTACCAAAATGTTTTCTCGTCTATGGAGATATGTATTAGAGAACCACTTTCTCCTTTCTAGAATTCATCATGGATAATGTAATGCTTGATTTCAAATGTACTTCTGTCTGGAACACTGGTTTTCTATGAAGGCTTGATGTAGCTCTGACCAATAAGGTATATCATTGTTGGAACACTGGAACATATCCATGTGACACTTCTTATGTCATCATAAGATCTGATCTTACTGAGTAATCATCTTGATACAATATCTCTGTTATAAAGAATCTTCACCACGCTTCTGTTGTACACTGGAGGTTCTCTACCAAGTTATCTTCTTCCATCTGCATACAAGGGTTTCTTTCTGGTATGCCTCAAGGTCTTGAGTTTGCTCTTTCATATGCTCTTTATTCAATTGCTCTGGAGAGCAATCTTTTCATTCATGTTGATGTAGAACTCCAACCCATGGATAATATAATGATTCATGTAGAGGTTTACCGGAATGAGAAGTCAACATAGTCTTCTCCCTCCATCTGAGACAATGTCTAGTTCTGGATCTTGCAATGCTTTCATTCATGAGTCTTGCATACACTGTTCTTCATCACAACTTTCATTTCTTCTGCTTGTTTGCTTTTAGTGAGTTCATATCAGGCTGGTAATCTTGTGATTCTCGATACAATGACTAGTTGTTCTTGCTTCTCTTTCTTTCTTGGAATCTTCATATTCTTCCTCGTGTTTTACTTTAGCTCTTGGGTCCATTGAGTTTCTTATAGATTACATGCCCTAAAGATTCCACTTCCTTCTTTCATCATAGGATCACGGATGTGGATGGACAACCAGGGATACTTCAAGGCTCCTCTTCGGAGAAGACTTCTTCTGATTTTGAGCTTAACACGTACTATCTTTTATGACTGCTACCATGGATATATATACTTCATCATCTTCAATGGATCATGTATGAGTGCATATAATCGTCTCCTTTTTTCTAACGAGGTCTATGCTTCCATCTGCATCTTTATTGTCTTCTGCAATATATAATTGGCTTTCTCTGTCTAACAGAGTCCACGCTTCCGTCTTATTGTCTTCTACAAAATGTCATAAGTCTTTCTCCAATTTCTTCTTGATTGCTGATTTCTTTGCTTCTTCTGAGTCTCTTCATAATTGATTCGGATTTTGGCTTATCTTGTAATAGCTTCCACATCCTTGTATAGTGATAGCAATTCTTATCTTGTTATTCTTCCATATGTGTAGTTCTTATTGGAACACATTATCTTCCAAGAGATAGATATACAAGATATGTATAGAGACGATGCAAATAAGATATGTACAAGAAATAAGAAGAGTATTGTTACCTTTAGAAGAAGAAGTATCTTCCATCCTGCTTAGTCTTCTTTGTAGGTTCCTTTTCTTCGGCAATTGATGCCTCGTGTTTCTCCTTCCTTTTCTTTAGTTCAGGACAATGATTCTTATAGTGACCATACCTTTGACAGTTGAAGCATTGTATTTCTGAAATATCTTTCTCTTGTTTCGGCTTCCTCCTTGAACCAAACTTTCTTTTGTTCCTGAAATTCTTGAATCTTGTTGTGAAGGCTTGATCATCGTACTTCTTTTGGGGTTTCTCTTTTGTACTAATCCTTGATTCTTCTTGAGCACAGCAAGTCCAAAGTTCTTCAAATGTTGGATACTCCTTCCTTGTGTTCATTCTTGCGGCAAATGCATCCCACGTCTTGGGAAGACCATTGAGTATTATGTTCACCAATTCCTTTTCTGAAATGATCTCTCCGATAGCTTGTAGTTGAACTCTTAACTGAGAAATCCTCACAAAGTATGATGTTATGTTGTCATCATTATTCATCTTCATGTCACGGAGCTCATTCTTCAGACTCATCACTTGTCCAATGTTTCTAACTGAGAAGAGATTTGTTAGGGCATCGTACATCTTCTTCAATGAGTCAAGATGGGAGATGTAGGGTGTCAAGTGGTCATTTATAGAATCCACTATGATACTCATGGCACTGATGTCACTGTCTTTGAACTTCTCCATAACTGCAACGTGTTGCGGTTCCTTCTCTTTTCCTTCTTCAAACTTTGGTTTCACGATCTTTCCTTTCACGATATCTAGCACTTTATTATTGGAAAGAATGAGGTCAATCCTTGTCTTCCACGCTCTGAAGTTAGAGGGTCCATCTAACTTGTTCTCTGACTTCATAGAATAAGTCATGGCTTCTTTGACTTTGGTCAAACCCTGGATTTGACCAAAAATTCAAACTTCATGTCTTGGCCTTCTGAGAGTACCAGGAGATGCGCTGGGCTAGGGAGCACTGATCTGTCCGGAGATTAGGTCAATCCCTTCATTTAAGGTGCCTCGAAAAGAGGATTAGGGTTTCTGCAACTGCACCTGCTAGTAACCCTAACTGCAGTGTCTTGGAAGTTGCTCCTGCTAGTAACCCTAGCGGCAATTCCTCAACGAGCTCAATATCTTAACGACTATGCTTCCTTCCAGCTTTTAGACTGAATGAAGGAGGTGTGGGCCCATAACCTGTTAGAATATTAGAATATTGTGCTTGTTTTCCATTGACAATACCCTTGTCACCCAACCATATTGATTTCTATATTTTTCCAGTATTCAAATTATTTTTTTTGTTTTATGCATTGATTTTAACATTGTGTGTATATGATGAACCAAATTATTCTATTTAGTAGTATTCCAGTATTCAATTTTTTTATTTTTTTTTATGCATTGATTTTAACATTGTGTATATGATGAACCAAAGTATTTTATTTAGTGTGTTTGTTTAAGAGTTGTGTATTATGTCTTATCCATTTTAAGTTGGTCATTGCATAGCTTTTAATATAATGCATTGATTTCATTGTTTTTTGAATGGATAAAATTGATGTATGTGGATGAAACACATTAATCTATTTAATAAGTTCCTTTGGTATTATTCCTGATCCATTTTAAGTTGGTCATTGCATCACTATTAATATAATGCATTGATTTCAATGCTTAGTGCATTGTTTTCAATGTTTTAATTATGGATAAGATTGATTTTAGTGTTTATTGCATTGATTTGAGTGATTACTAAACATATTTTTTTGTTCCTCTCTTTGTTATAAGGTTTCAATTACAATCATGAAATAATAATTCATACTATCTTTTCCTCTCATAACAAGGAAATGGATGATGTAAGAAGACATACATGAAAATGTGTTAGGAGGCATAGAGAGGAGAAGGTGTAATAGATGTATAATAAATAAAACGAAGATTTCAGTTTCAATTAGATGACTAATCAATTTTTTTGTTGATTTCAGTGTTATTCTCTTTGTTATAGGAGGTCAATTACAATTGTGATACAATAATTCACACTATCATATTCTCTCATAATGAGGAAATGGATGATGTAAATATCGAGGATGTAAGAAGACAAACATGAGAACATGTTAGAAGACATAAAGAGTACAAGTTACAAT
Source organism: Picea engelmannii (assembly GCA_009831015.1). Taxonomy (NCBI): domain Eukaryota; kingdom Viridiplantae; phylum Streptophyta; class Pinopsida; order Pinales; family Pinaceae; genus Picea; species Picea engelmannii. The sequence goes on along the minus strand of ML874689.1, from coordinate 6,586 downwards.
ACATGACTAATCAACAAAAGGAAGATTGAAGAACATAAAAAGATGAACAACAAAGACCATGATTGACGCCACTTGAAGTTGAAGTTGAAGTTGAGAGTAAAGTTACAATACATGACTAAGTTACAATACATGAGAAATGGCAAAAATTTAGGAAATTTATTGACGCCACTTGAAGTTGAAGTTGAGACACAAGATGGGTGCATGAATTTTATTGGAATATGACAACGCGGAAAGAATGAAAGACAATTCATCCTCTTGAATTTCCAACATGGTCGTGAGAATGTTACATATTTTGCAATTATATTTCTCAACATTCTCCAACTTTAAGGAAAACATGAGAATTTTATCGTTTTGCGCACCGCTATAATGTAAAAGTTGCGTGGACTTTATAATGTAAAAGTTCGATGAAAAGTCTCCTTCTTTTCACAGAGTGGCCGATTGTATCATTGTTGAGATGGCCTCGAGTAGGAAACAGTCACCAGTTACACCACCCAGCAGGACCTTTTTTAAAGTTCCTCTTGATAGGGTTGTGGCCTGGTTTGACGGAGCGACACAACAAGACGGCTCACTCTGTGGGGCGGGAGGGAAAATCGTTTTAAACTCACATACGTGTTTCCGGTGGACTCTAAATTATGGGAACGGTAGCAACATGAAGGCAGAACTATTGGGAGCGTGGGAGTCTCTTATTCTGGCAAGTCAACTACATATCAATGAGCTTTTACTTCTTGGCGACTCCAAAATTATCATTGATTGGTTGAGCGGACGTGCAGACTTCCATGTGGCGGACCTTGAAAGCTGGAAGGAGAGAACTCGTGAAGCTACTCAACTATTTAATAAACTCACCTTCTCTCACATCTACAGAGAGGAAAACATCGAGGCGGATACCCTTTCTAAAAAATATTTGTTCTTGCCATCGGGACACATTTGTATTACAAGGTGGGAAGAAGGCAATGAAGGACCTTCCACGAGGATCAATCTTTGATCGGTTAACTTGGGTTGAGTGCTTCCCTTCCGTGGGATCTAGAATGGTCTCGGCTTGACATGATACACTTTTGACTTGTATGGACAACTTGTTTCACTTGCTTGGTTCTTGTTTTCTCGGGGTTTTTCCGCTAAAATAGCCTTGTACATTCTTATATCCTTTTGAATATAAAGCGTATTTTTTTCGTTGAAAAAAAGTTGCGCGGACTTTTTGGAGATCCGCGTCTTCCACTAAATTATTGTAACACATGAATTTCGTTTGCACCTTTAGCATTAAGTATCTCTTAACTTTTTAGCATGACTGTAATCCTAATTTTATTATTATTAATAATAATAATAATAAAAGAATACGTTATAACTAAGCAGAACAACCAAAAACAACAAATTAGAAATAGAGTAATTTATTGTTTACAATTATGTTTAAACATTGTATTTTTTGGATTTGTTTTATAATTTTTTTATCAATTTTGATTGAAATTTGGTTAAAAATTGTTGGAATTGTATATTTTAGATGAACTATAGATTAATTACTTGAATCTATATAATCTGAGTGTCTTTTAAGTTTTTTAGTACTCTTAATCGATTTATGTATTAAAAATTGTAGTTTAAATAACAGAAAATTATCATTTCACTTAAATTTATATCGCCAAATTATGGTGAAAAGAACCAAAAGATAGAACCTTTAGACAATGGTCATACAGTTGTATATATAATTAGCATATTTAGAAGTATGGAAAGGGAAATGCTAAAGAGATCACAAGTGAGTATGTGACACATGATGATGATTAATGTCTAGTGAGATCAATTGGTTTATCCTACCTTAAGAAGGTAAGTGATTACTTCAATTTCTTTAAAATTGTATTTATATGCTCAAAAAGCATTGAGAGAAGCCTTCCAAGATCCATATAGTTTTGATCCGCTTTCCTTAACTTCAATCAACCGATGCTTTGAATCAAAACTTTTAGCACACCATGCGACAAGTTCTCTGAAATTGAAAGCCTTAGGCACACACCCGGCTTTAGCTATCCCCGATGTCCAGACTTTGTTTGTGAGCTTGTCCTCTCGGGAAAGCTCAGAATACCACTTATATGCCATTGACCACTAGAAATCCATATCTTCACTATCTAATGAATTCACTATATCTCCATAGAATGGTTCTCTCCTTTTCTTGTTTTCCATCTTTTCCACTTTCAATGCACTTAGCTAAGTGTGAGGATTATATGTATAAATCATATTTTATGTACAATAGGTGCCCTGCTACTCATAAATTAGGGGTCAATCCACTGTTCAAATTTGTCCTCTCATACTTTTGGTGCATGTCGCTCATCAAATGGTAATTGTCATTTGCATACACAAGGCCTAGGGAAATGTGCAAAAATTAATCCTCACTAATTAACAACAATTGTTCTCGTCGGGTGAAAGATGTGATGTAGATATACTATGGTTTCATCGATACCACAAATAATGTCCTATGTGGAATGTGGGTGGGTGTATTTATGAGGAACATTGGATGTCATCCTTCCGCATGAGCCACATGGGCATCAAAAAATACTCTAAGAATGTGGGTTGTGGACATGTGGGGAACCAATACAAAATGCAGGTGCGAGAATGCGGGTTGGAGGAGGATTGGGACTCGACAAGCTTTGTGAGAGGTTTTCCCGCATTTGCATAAACAAACGTCATGCAAAATGCAGGTTGCGGGTGGTTGAGACTTATGACAGGGGAATTACCCCTGCATCCACATGACTAAAGTATTATATAAAAAAGAAATGGGGGTGCACGGGAAAGACACGCTTGGGTAGGAGAAGGAAAAAAATATCAACATACCCTCTTGGCTTAGTGTCTCCGTGTTTCTTTCCTAGTAGGTTAGGGCATGGACCTCTAATTTTAGCGGGGCAAATGAAATATTTTTCTCTTCTCGTATGTTATGAACATTGAAATAAACTTCTAACCATTGCAATCAATGATTCAACTTAATAACATCAATCTCATCTATGTAGGGTTTGATGTCCACTTCTGCTTCCATTTTAAATAGAGATTGTGAAGAAATGATGACACTAGAACTTGGTTTCTATTTCTCTGGCTCCTTTTTTGGCTCTTCATTATCTCCGAATTTCTCACCCGATCCAACTTATGAGTTAGAGCCACCAACCTCTCCAAAAGGTCCAAACTTGTTCTTTAGAGCCACCATGAGGATGGTCGTGTTGCAAGAGATATCAACGGATTTTTCTTCCAGCTTAAAAATTCTCTCCTCTACCTCATCCCGAGGGTTGTTATGATTGGGCTCATCCGCCATTGGTAGGGTTTTGAAACTTCCTTCTTAAGACAATTCCTAGATTCTAAAAATTTCCACAAAACGACAAAGAAAACTACTTTGATACCAAGATGATATGTAAATTACCATGGATATTCCACTGGAATATTTTATCACAAAAGATCTTCCAATATTTTGAAAAAAAATATTATGTAGTTTAATACCTTAAATATCATATTTAATATTACTAGCGCAACACTCAAAATTATGGAAATAACTGAAACCAAAACAAAAGAAACAGGGAAATGAACACACCATCCACGGAAATGAACACAAGATGTCACCTAGGGAACCCAATACATGAGAAAACCTAGCTATAAGGTGAGGCCTATCCTCTGCTTTATTTTCTTAGTTATGAAATGCAAGTACAAAGAAAGAGGTACTCACTATGAAGTTTCCATGGACATTGTGGCTTCAATGGCTACTATAAAATCTTCTACCTCCTTCATTATACTTCAATATCCCACTCCTAGATGCTCTACTCAACTATGAAACAATAACAATACCAAAAGAATGGAACCACT
>WSFP011460516.1:0-18905 GCA_009831015.1 Picea engelmannii | reverse complement strand
TATTTACGTGGAAACCCAAATGGGAGAAAACCATGGAATGCTTTCTTATATATATCAAGAATTCATTGATAGGAAGCACCGACTTCCCAATTCTCTAGCTACAACTAGAAGGAGGCTACAACCCCCTATTTACAGGCTCCAACCTGACGAAAGCTACAACTCCCTGAAGTCTTTGGCTCCAACCAGAAGGAGTCTACAACCCCCTCGGTACTTTGGCTCCGACCGAAAGGTGATACAACCACCTAGTTCTCATGCTCCAACTTGAAGGAAGATCCAACTCCATAATTATCCAGCTCCAATCGGAAGGAGGATACAACCCCCTTTAGTTGCCCTGTCCAACCGCCCTGTAATATATGTGTAGACCGACTATCACTACCATAATAACTGCCATTGTCACTGCCACTATCACTATCATTGTCACTCTCACATCAACTTGTAACTTGTCAACATGTCACCGTATCCAACTTGTCACTGTCAACATGTCCAACCTGTCACTGTCACCGATACTCAACCAGATCCTTTCACATGGATCATATACCAATGACACATCTCAACTAGATGTCCAACATCACCAACACATGCCTCTATCAAGCATGTACCAAGATCACCAACATACCATCACATGGTATGTGTCTCAATCATGTACTAAACCATCAACCTGTACCATACCAAGCATCAACCGTGTACCACAACCTGGACCACAATGAATGCATCAACCATGCACCAACACCTTGTTAAGTTTTTATTGTTGTTATTAGGTTATTTACAAATTACTTGAGCATTCAATGCATTTCCAAAACAATAGTATAAAGAGGATCACTGAAAGAAACACAATCACAAGGTACAAAACATTTTATCTTGGGAAACCCTCATGGGGGAGAAACCCAACAAAACTTCCTCAATAATAGATTTCCAACACAATTCCAAGACTAAGAACAAAACACCAAAGACAGACCAATACTGAGCATGCACCTCTCTTCTTCTTCCTCATGCAACTGCCTTCAAGATATGCACACTAGATGAGTGAGTGACTATGTGTAAATGAGACACTAACCTCACATATAAATACAAGTGTGAGATGGCACTAGGGTTGTGTCTCTTCGCTTGGTTGAGTCGACTTCTCCTAGAAGTGACTAAAACCACTTTATAATTGTTGGGGGCCAACTTTACAAATACCACTATACAAATACAACTTGACCAATCCACAAAAGGGGATTTGATCTTATACAAGACCCGACTTGATCAATCCACAAAAGGGGATTTGATCTATAAAATAATAATTCAAATATAATTAGAATATTCTTCAAAGTTACAATATTTCAACACTCCCCCTTAACGAGAAGGGTATTCTACTGACATGACTCAATACAACATCATCAAGAGAAGGAGAGGGAAACATCATCATCAACATCTGGAACACTGACTGGCACATCTATAAATCATCATAAGTTTTTTCTCATCATCAATATCATCATCGTTTACAACATGGAACTGGAGTAACATCATCATCATCATCAATATAAAACATCAACATCAATAGCATGAAGTTGGAACAACAACATCATCAACAACACGAAGCTGGAACAACAAAACCATCAACAACACAAAGCTGGAAGAACAACATCATCAACAACACAAAGCTGGAACAACAACATCATCAACATGTGACAACAGAATGAGGCAGGTGCATCAACAACATTTGTGGTACTCTGACAGGCCGTCCTTACCGGACCTTCAAGATCTTCCCAGGAATCATAATATTCCCTAGGATATAAAATCCTAACAAACTACCACGTGGTACTCTGACAGTCCGTCCTTATCAGACCTTCGGGATCTGCCCATAAATCATAATATTCCCTAGGACATAAAATCCTAACGGAGCTACCACTATTGACCACAACTGGCATATACATGCACAAATACTCTGATAGACCATCCTTACCGGACCTTCAGGATCTTCCTAGGGATGATCAATCCCCTAGGATATAAAATCCTAACAGAGCTACCCGTTGTTGGTCAGGATACCATAGTATCATCAACATCACTCCCCCTTTCGAGGGAGGTATTTCGGACTACACCAAGCTTGTCTCGGATGTACTCAAACTTCACACGAGATAGAGGCTTGGTCAACACATCTGCAACCTGCTCATCTGTGCCAACATATTGGAGATTTACAACTCCCCTCTGCACCATATTATGAATGTAGTGGTACCCGATCTCTATGTGCTTCGAATTATCATGGAACATTGGGTTCTCTGTCATCTTTATACAACTTTTGTTATCACATATAATTATAGTGTCTTCCATCTCCAATTCAAACAAACCTGCCAACAACTTTCGAAGCCATATGGATTCACAACTAGCGGAACATGTTACAATGTACTCCACTTCTACTGTGTTGAGAGCAATACTGGATTGCTTCCTGCTTTGCCATGAAGTCATGTGATCCAGATTTAGGAGTGAAACAAATTGATTAACAGACTGAATACAATAAACACAGAGATATGAAGAATAACACAAATATCTAGTGAATAATATCTTCTATTAAATAATGAAATAGGCTGAAACTGTAAAACGGCAGAACTGAAACACTTGCTCGAATGGTGGTAGCTATCTCTGAGAAGAGATGTGGCTACTACATGCATCCGTATGAGCAGAATGGATTACAATGAGGCTCCAAAGGCCTTTTTGATATTAGTCATGAATTCCAAAACCCTAGACATCCAAAAACCTAACCTTGGAAGGTGAAACGCCAAAGGTCATGTGGGCCCTATGGGTAAGTTGGTGTAATTTGATAGCTCAACTTCCCACGGTCGTAAATTTTGCATATGACCTCTATTTTAGGCGTGTGATAGCCTGTTGGAAAGGTCTTTCAGAGAATTACACATTCTGCCATATAACTCCGACTCAGTCTACAGTTTGACTGTGGCGAGGAAAAAAAAAAACATTTAGGACCCCAAAACGACCCTGGAAGTACAACAAGATGTGTTGACATGAAAACATACAAAATAAACCTATTGAATTAGGAGAGAGGCCACTCGTATCCACTTGGAGGATATGTGGGGCTTCAGATAGCCCCAGAAGTGTAGAACCCACAATTACAAAGAAGTACAGAAAAACATGCTGAACCAAAAACGGACAAGAGGAGCCAATTGGAATAGGTGGGTGGCCACCAATATCCACCTGGATCAATCCTCCCCCCTTAGGAAGCAATGGTCTCCATTGCGTATAGTTCCCCCATCATGTGAGGAAACTTCTGCTGGATTTGGCCCCTAGTGAGCCAATTGCCTTAGTGTAGGAGTTGCCCTGCCTTGACAACCCGATAAAGCTGGATCCGCTGTTGGTGAGTGCCCTTGACCCGTGTGTCCACTATCTGGTCAGTGGATGCTTGTTCCATGCAATTAGGGTTGAGTTCTGTTGGTGTCAGTTGTTTGGAAATCTCAGAGGTGTCCAATAATGGTGGAAAAGGATGGCCAAAGGAGGTCGACATTGAATACTGGATGCAGACCAAGGAAGGGTGGAATGTTGAGCTCAAAATCATTGCTACCCAGAACCTTGGTGATAGTGTAAGGCCCATAACGAAGTGGGCAAAGCTTCCGATGGGGCCCGGTGAGATGCTCCTTCTACAAATGTAACGAGACTTTGTCACCAGCCTGAAATTGGTGTGGTACCCTGTGTTGATCTGCTTGTACTTAACATTGAATTTCTACAAAATTTTCTGGACCTGTTGGCAGATGTGCTAAATTCTCTCAATGAATCTGGTGGCTTTGTCAATCGCAGACTGATCAGGGGAAGAGTTTGTCTATGTGGTGGCAAGAGGAAGTGCAACATCAATGGGTCCCAAGGGTTGAAATCCCAGACCCACCTGAAATGGGCTATGGCCAATGGAACTATTGAGAGCCCTGTTGTAACTGTGTTGGACATATGGGAGACTCTCGTCCCATGTACGTGGATGCTTAGAATTGTACATGCACATGATGTGCACAATTATCCGATTTATGACCTCTATTTGGCCATTGGTTTGGGGGTGGAAAGTAGTGGATTTTGTGAGCTTAGTTCCAACAGAGACCAGAGACTCAACCAAAAGGTGTTGAGGAACTTGTGGTCTCGGTTGGAGATGAGGGTATGTGGTATCCCAAAGTGGACCCACACTCGTTCGAAGAAGAGCTTGGCAGTATATATCGTTGTGACATTCTTCTTACAGGCTGTGAGGATGGCCATCTTCAAAAACCAATCAACGACCACAAACATGCAGTCATTTCCTTGCTTGGTGGATGGCAAGCCAGACATGTAATCCATTGAGATGGATTCCCAAGGTTTCTCGGGAATAGGAAGAGGGGTGTATAAGCCTTGTTTCTTGATGGCTGGCTTGGAAATGGCATAGGCAGTGCAATATCTAATATACTTGTTGACGTCCTATTGAAGTTTTGGCCAATAAAAATGTTTATGAAGAATGACCACAGTTTTCTCTACGCCAAAATGTCCTGCCACCTAACTGTAGTGGGCTTCCCAAATCAGCTTTACACGCTGACTTGTAGGAACACAGAGATGGCCCAGGTGGCATAAGAGTCCATCCTGAATGTGAAAATTACTGAGAGTTGCGCCTGTACACAAGAGCTGATATGTGATGGCAAAGTCCATATCTTGTTGATAAAGTTGGGGCCACTCAGATGCTTCATGTCCACATGAATGGAGCATAGTGGTGAGTGCAGCCACAAGAGGCCGATTGAGGCAGTTAGCGACACGATCGAAGATACATGTCTTATACTTGATGTTGAGATGGAACTGTTGCAGGTAGGTGGACCACTTTTTTTGGCGGTCGTTCTGTAATTTCCTCTGTGTCTGTATGGACTGCAGAGGCGTGTGATCAGTGTGTATGATCGTCTCTTTCCCCATAATGTAATGTTTCCAATGAAAACAGGCTTGTACAATGGAATACATTTCCTTGTCATAGGTGGGGTATTTCCGAACAATATCAGAGAGTGTCTCACTATGGTATGCCACTGGATGCCCGTGCTGAGTGAGAACTGTGCCCACAACATAGTCAAATGCATCAGTCTCAATCTCGAATGGTTGCTGCGGATCGGGTAAGGAGAGTATTGGAGTTGAGCACAAGTGATGCTTTAGATCATTGAATGCTCATTGTTGCTCCTTCCCCCACACAGATTTTTCCCTACCACCACCCTTGGTCACCTGGATGAGGGCCCATGTAATATGGGAGAATCCCAACACGAACCATTGGTAGAAGTTGGCTAGTCCCAAAAATCTTTGAAGCTCGGTCATTGTGGTCGGGGCTAGCTAGTCATAGATGACATGGATCTTAGTTGGATCAACATGTACCCCATGCTCATAAAAAATGTAGCCCAAGTATTGGACCCTGTTCATGCCGAAAGAGCATTTTTCCAAGTTGGCATAAAGCTTGTGCTGCCGCAGAGTGCTCAAAACCTATTGAATATGCCGCATGTGCTCCTCCCACGTTCTGCTGAAGATGAACATGTCATCCAAATACACTACCACAAAGGAGTTGGTGAAGGGTCTCAATACATCATCCATCAACGTCATGAAAGTGACTGGTGCATTTGTTAAGCCAAAGAGCATGACTAGCCATTCGTAGAGACCTTCTTGAGACTTGAAGGCTCTCTTCCATCATTAGTTGGTTTGATTGGAACCTAGTCATAGCCATAATTTAGGTCAATCTCGCTAAAGAAATTCCCCCCCTTGAGTTGGTCAAGAAGGTTATCAATCATGGGAATGGGGTAGCGGTTCCTGACAGTGATTTTGTTTAAGGCTCTGTAATCAATGCAGAGTCACCAAGTCCCATCCTTCTTCTGCACTAGTACAATCAGGCTTCTGCAAGCGGAGGAGCTGGGTTTGATGTGCCCTTTTTGAAGAAGCTCTTTCGTCATTCTCCATCAATGAGTGTCGATAGACTAGTCCATTAGGTAAAGGTGCGTCGGGGGTAAGATCAATTGGATGCTTGACTTGGCAGTGTGTCAGTACCTCTGTAGGTGAGGCAAAGATGTCATTGTATTCTTCCATGATCTCGTCATGATGCAGGAGCATCCTTTCCACCTAAGAACACACCATATATTTAGCACATCCATGTGCATTCGACGAGGGGAGAGCCTCCATCACTCTCATTTTTCCCTCGAATTTAAATTTTAAATGTACTTAAAGCAATTGAATGTTGTAAGGATGGAAGAGCCAAGTCGATGCCTTTGTACATGCAATAGATAGAAAGGCCTTTAATATGGTATGAGTTGTATAGATGTTGAGCATTGCCATAGATCTGAAATGTTTATGTTCATTCAATGTAATTTGCCTCAGTAGATAGGCATTTTGATGGTGATTGGATGCCACTAGAGTAGTTGGAGGGAAAGACTCAACGAGTCTCCTCTTGTATAAATCTTTGTAAAATATGCCCAATAGAGGCTGCTAAAGGCTGAGAGAGAAACTATTGTAAGATAAGGAGAGAGTCAAGACTCAGTTGCAGTCTGAGCCTACACCCATTGTAAACAGACATTCATATTAATAGAAAGAGAAGTTTTTCCTTCCTATGAGTATTCTGTGTGTTTATGTATTTGATGAATGTTATCTGTGTGTGGTTATGAATATATGTTGTAGGTGTATGTGTTAGATTTCATCTGTAGGGTAAGGATAGAATTCACTATCCGTTTGAGAGTTTGTTGAGTTGTTCTGGGCTCTTTAGGCTAAATGAAAAGAGTGCATGATAGAGTGTTGAGAACTCTATGAACCAACGCAAGGAGCACGTATCTGGACTCTGCTTCAAGTTCAGAGGAGAACGTGCCAGGAGGGGACACCAGAATAGTTTTCAGACTCAGGGAGGAGCCTCAAGGTTGACGAATACCTTGGAGGAGAGATTTTGTAGAGGAGGCAAAGAGAGACATAGTTGTTGGATACACTATGAAGCTCTGCCAGAAGGGCATTGAGTAGGTGCAAGAGTACACAAGAGAAATATTTTTCGAGATCAGAGAGAAGGGTGTCAAGGAGAAGATACCCACATAGTTATTGGACACTATGTAATCTCATCAAGGAGTGCTTTGAGTAGAATTTTCCAAGAGGGCACATATATCCCTTTGAGGGACAAAAGGGATAGAGACCTCTATGGTACGAGCAGTTGAAGCTCATGTGAAACAGAGAAGCTAGGTTGTGGAGGAAGATCTATTGTAAAGAGTGCACATGCCGAGATTTGACTAAGTGTCAAAGAAAACTTCTAAGGAAGCAAAAGTTCGAGGAAGAACAAGCTCAAGAGGAAGAACGATGAGAAATATTCTAAGGAAGGAGTCCTTGAGGTTTCCCAGAATTAGCCAAGTGAGATCCGTCTAGGAGGGATTGGGATCTAACGATCTGGGAAAATTTGCATGGACAATTAGCCATGAGGTATTTTGATATTTCGGAGTTCAAAGTGTTGAGAAGCGGGATCGTCGAAGTCGTGAAACGATCTTAACCATTGGCTGCGAGGAGACACATGGCAACAGATTAGGGAATCCAGGAGTTAGAGGTCTGGAGGAGTTGAGTGTGGAGTAGGTGTGATTTTCGCGATGTTGCAAAATCTCGAAGTATATCTGGACCATCAGATCCAGGGAGACATGTGGAAAATATATGTGAATTCAAAGAAAGGTGTTTTGGAACGAAACAAAGGCAGAGGTTGCAATACCGTCGAAGCCTGAAGTGGCAAAGGGATTGGCCCAAGCTTATAGCCCGCAGTCACATATTGAAGAACGAGTCTAACACAAGATCTAGTACTCACATTTTGGTGTTGCCAAGTGCCAAAGAGCGAAGTTGCAAGTAGTCTAAACTTGCAGGTGACATCAAGGGGACCTGTGTGTCAATCAATCGTTCAGGGTCTTTTGACGGCTCGAAGAACCAATTCGGTTCGAGGTATTTGAAGATCCAAGACCGGGAGGTTGCAGAATCCCTAGGAGGAAAGGGGGGTGTTTGCGCCAAAGTGGTATCACAGTCACATAATTGATTTCTATAGGCAGAGGAGACAGTCTGACTACATCAAGTAGTGTTAGAGATTTATTTCGCCTGTAGACAACAAGTAAAGGGAGACAGAGTGTGATGCTCTGTAAATACTGTTGCAAGGTGTGTGGCATATGGTAGACAACCAAGTGGGTTGAAGTTGAAGGAAAAAATATGGTTACTGAAGGCCATGAGCATGGTCGAAGAGGAGGCCGCCAACAGAAAAGAAAAGCAGAAATGGACAAAGAGCTCGAGGAGATCAGAGCATAAATGGACATGATAGCATTGAAGATGTAGCAAGAGGCACAAGTGCGCTAGAAGTATGAATGGCCAATGAAGCAGAAAGCAAAGTGGCCGGTTCAAAAGTTGTTGGCCCGAAGGCAACAACAGGAGTTCAGGACATGACTGAGGGAAACTAAAACCCTTAGTGACATAGGGAAATTTGTTTACATATGTGAGCTAGAAGTTGAAAATAGCCTCAATGATGAGGAGGAGAAGAGATCAGTTGATCTCATGAACTGCTAGGAGGGCAGTGATGAAAGTTCAAATTGTTAGGTAGGAAATAAGATGAGATCAACAGTTGATCTCATAGACTGCCAGGAGGGCAAAAGAGAGATCTTGATTTTCTAGGTGGAAAAGGGAGATGAAGAGAGACCATTTGAAAGTCTCATGAACTCATTAGGGATTTTAGGTCAGCAAGGAGTGCTGATGGAGGAGGATCAGAGGTGTGTTCTAGTCATTGGGGGGATTTAGATATTCTGTCCAAGCAGCCAAGTAGAGGCTAGAATAGGTGTTGATGATGCAATAGGAAGACAATCGGGTATGATTGTCCTAGAGGAGGGGAAGCATAGGGCATCATATTATTCCCAATCAGTAGTAGAAGAGGAAGAGAATTCAGAGGAATGGCTTAGATATTTCAGCCAAGAAGCTGAACAAGAGATGACTACAACACTAGAGCCTGCAACAGAAGAGGAAGCAAACAACATGGATTTTTCTGATCTGTGTGAAGAATTGGAAACCATGGAGAGAAGGGTAAATATGTAGAGTCAACACATCCAACAGACTATGTTGGAAACATATGAAGGAGCATACTAGTTTGAAGAGCAGTTGGAAGAAGTAGGAGATGTACCAGCAGAGGAACTAGCAGAAGTTGAGCTGTTAAAGGATATGGCTGGGCAGAAGTCCAGTAAGGAGGATGCATAATCAAAATCTGCAGGGAAGTGGCAAGTCAGGACCACATAAGAAGAAAAAAATAGGGGATATCAGGTTGATCTACCCATTGATAAGGAGGAAGTGCAACAAGCCAGTATGCATGACAAGAGTAAGCCAGTGGACAAGATAGATAGAGAGATAGAGGAGATAAGAGAGATGATCATGAAGTCAACAAAAGAAACTGCCAGCAAGGAGAAGCTGAGAAGAAGGAAGCCTGCAAGAGTAGCAGGGCAACAACAACAACAACAAAATAAAGGAGTAGGTGCATAGCTCCAGAGAAGAGTTTGGGATCCAAGAGGATTTCAACAGCAGAGCAGAGGAGCTCATGAATTTCCCAATAGTGGAGTATGATGCATGAGCATACTTTCCACCTAAGCACGTTCCAACTATTTAGCACATCCACGCGCATTCAAGGAGGGGAGAGGCGCCATCCATCTCATTTTTCCCTCAAATTTAAATTTTAAATGTAATTAAAGCAATTAAATGTTGTAAGGCTGGAAGAGCCGAGTCGATGCCTTTGTACAAGCAGTAGATAGAAAGGCCTTTAATATGTTCTGAGTTGTACAGATCTTGAGCATCACCTTAGAACTGAAGTGTTTATGTTCATTCAATGTAATCTGCCTCAGTAGATAGGCATTTTGATGGTGATTGGACACCACTAGAGTAATTGGAGGGAAAGACTCAACGAGTCTCCTCTTGTATAAATCTTTGTAAAATACGGCCAATAGAGGTTGCTAAAGGCTGAGAGAGAAACTATTGTAAGCCAAGGAGAGAGCTGAGACTCAGTTGCAGTCCGAGCCTACACCCATTGTAAACAAACATTCATATTAATACAAAGAATATTTTTTCCTGCCTATGAGTATTCTGTGTGTTTATGTATTTGATGAATGTTATCTGTATGTGGTTATGAATATATGTGTTAGATTTCATCTGTAGGGTAAGGATATAATTCACTATTTGTTTGAGAGTTTGTTGAGTTGTTTTGGGTTCTTTAGGCTAAATGCAAGGAGTGCATGACAAAGTGCTGAGAACTCTGTGATCCAATTGAAGGAGTGTGTATCTAGACTCTTCTTTGAGTTCAGAGGAGAACGTGCCAGGAGGGCACACTAGAATAGTTTATAGACTCAGGGAGGGGCCTCAAGGTTTATGAATACCTTGGAGAAGAGATCGTGCAGAGGAGACACATAGAGACAGAGTTACTGGATACTCTGTGAAGCTCTGCCAGGAGGGAATTGAGTAGGTGCAAGAGTGCACAAGAGAACTCTTTTTCGAGATCAGAGAGAAGGGTGTCAAGGAGAAGATACCCACAGAGTTACTGAACACTTTGTAATCTCAAGAAGGAGTGCTTTAAGTAGAAGTTTCCAAGAGGGAACAAATATCCCTTTGAGGGACCAAAGGGACAGAGACCTCTAAGGTCCGAGCAGTTGAAGCTCATGTGAAATAAAGAACCCAAGTTGTGGAGGAAGATATATTGCAAAGAGTGCATAGGCCAAGATTCGACTAAGTGTCGAAGAGAACCTCTAAGGAAGAAAAAGTTCGAGGAAGAACAAGCTCAAGAGGAAGAACGATGAGAAATATTCTAAGGAAGGAGTCCTTGCGGTTTCCCAGAATTAACCAAGTGAGATCCATCCATGAGGGATTGGGATCATTCCAAACTGTCAAATCTGGGAAAAGTTGCACGGACAATTAGCCATGAGGTATTTCAGAATTTCAAAGTTCGTAGTGTTGAGAAGAGGGATCATCGAAGTCACGAAGCGATCTTAACTATTGGCTGTGAGGAGACACGTGGCAACAGATTAGGGAATCTAGGAGTTAGAGGTCCAGAGGAGTTGAGTGTGGAGTAGGTTTGATTTTCGCGAAGTCACGAAATCTGGAAGTACAACCGAATTGTCAAATCCAGAGAGACATGTGGCAAAGATCCGCGAATTCAGAGAAAGGTGTTTCGGAAGGAAATAAATGCGGAGGTTGCAATATCATCAAAGCCCGAAGTGGTGAAGGGATTGGCTGAAGATTATAGGATGCGGTCACATATTGAAGAAGGAGTCTAGCACATGAGCTAGTACTCATATTTCGGTGTTTCCAAGCGCTGAAGAGCGAAGTTGCAAGTAGTTCGAACTTGTAGGCGACATTAAGGGGACCTATGTGTGAATCAATCATTCAGGGTCTGTTGAAGGCCCAAAGAACCAATTTGTTTCGAGGTATTTGAATATCCAAGACCGTGAGGTCGCAAAATCCCCAGGAGGGAAAGGGGGTGTTTGCAACACGTCCACTTGCTTCTGCTGCAAAGAGAGGTGTTCTGTAGAGGCCATGGATGTGGCGACCACCTTCTTCTTACTGTGAGCACGTATCACAAAGAAGATGAACTTCCTAGTTTGTGAAATGACCTTACTGCATTGCTTAGTAGAGATTAAAGAAATAGCAGTAGGCGGCGCTACCTCTGGGATCCTATACAATTGTCTACCCAAAGTAATAATAACACTGCGGGGTCTAGAATCATACACAACATGACGCTTCCACAAATATGGTTGTCCTAAAAGAAAATCAAAAACTTAAATGGGATAAATATCACACAATACCTCATCTTTGAAAGGCTTGATGCCATAGGGAACACAACACTATTGGCTGACATGGAGATCTCTTCCTTGGTGAAGCCAGCAGATGGTGTAGGGATGTGGGTGCGGTGTCATTGGCAGGTCCAAGTGTTTGATGACCTTTGCTGAAATCAGGTTCTTCTAACTATTGTTGTTGACAATGAAATGAATCAAAGCCCCCTTGACCCACATTTGCAAGTGAAAGAGGTGTTCTGCTTCCCCTCGTTCTTCTGGTTTGCTTGGTCGGACTTTGGTGGTAGCGACAATGGAACTGGGTTCAACATCGATAATTTGCTTCCCTCCTTCAAAATTTGACTCAGAATCAGAATCGACCCCTGACTCGGAAGCCTTCAACTCGACCATGAGGGACTGCTTGGAGCGACATTCTTTGGTGTTGTGCCAAGGACTTTTATGGTACTCGCACCATTTTCCCGTGTCCTTATTCATCTTGTCATTGTGCTTATTGTGTTGTAGCTTGGACTGGTTGTTCTGAGGGTGACCATCTCAACTTGGTCCCTTGTTGTGTGGGTTGGGGCTACCTTTTCCCTGCTTCGACTGTGAGGGGTTTGCAAATCCAAAATCTCATTGTTTCTGCTTAAATTTATGCTCGATCTTGACAGCGTATCTATAAGTAGTGCCCAATGAGGCGATGTCCAGGAACTCCATTTCTGTTTGAATGTATCTATGGAAACAACCATGGTATTTGAGCACCATATGATACTCAGAGTATTTGATACCCAATTTGGTGCATAGGGAATGGGAAATATTGGTGAAATTTGGTATTGTCTGGTCCCTTTCTTGACGTAGGGTCGTCCATCTGGTGTACTAGTCCTCGTAGCTTCCAACATGGTAGTATTGTTCTTTAATGGCGTCCTGGAAGGAATCCCATGTAGGGGCCACCACAAACATTGTAGATTCCTCCATGGACCGTTTCTCAAAGTAAGTATCCCACTAGTCTTTAACATGGGGAACGACCTTGAGGAGTGAAAAAGTGATATTTTCCCTATCAGAAAAATTGTGGATCAAAAAATATCCTTCGAGCAGATTCAACCATTATCTACAACATCCACATCTATCAGTTCTTCAAATAATGGAATATCAAAATTTACCTGTACCTTAAAGGGGGTTGTATGGTCACTTGATGAAGATGCTTCTCTCGTGGGCAACCATCGAAGGATCTGCGTGAAGTTGTCCATCATTTTGTTCCTTTGTTGCGCGAGGGCTTCCTTGAGCAACATTTTAATACGATCTCTTGCTCCATCATATTTCTTTTCATCCCCCATGGGTTGTTGTTGGGCTCGGCGTGATTGATTTTGTAATGGATCGATTGGTTCAAGTCCCAACTTCTTGTACCCGGATCTTGTTGGGGACATGCATGAAGAAAAATAAATGAAGAGTAGACTGCTCTGATACCACTGATTTGGATTTAGGAGCGAAACGAACTGGATAACAGACTGAATAAAATAAACACAGATATATGAAGAATAACACAAATATCCAGTGAACAATATCTTCTATTAAATAATGAAATAGGCTAAAACTGTAAAATTGTAGAACTGAAACACTTGCTCGAATGGTGGTATCTATCTCTAAGAAGAGATGTGGATGCCATGCACATTAGTCTAAGAAGAATGGATTACAATGAGGCTCCAAAGACATTTTTTTTATTACTCATGAATGCCAAAACCCTAGACATCCAAAAACCTAACCCTAAAAGGTGAAATGCCAAAAGTCATGTGGGCCCTATGGGTAAGTTGGTGCAATTTGGTACCTCAACTTCCCACGGTCGTAACTTTTGCACACGACCTCCGTTTTAGGCGTGTGATAGCCCATTGGAAAGGTATTTCAGAGAACTACACATTCTTCCATCAAACTCTAACTATGACTATAGTTTGACTGTGGCGAAACAAGAAAACAATGTTTAGGGCCCCAAAACAACCCTGAAAGTACAACAAGATGTGCTGAGATGAAAACATACAAAATAATCTAGTTGGATTAGGCAAGAGGCCACCCGTACCCACCTGGAGGATGTGTGGGGCTTTAGACATCCCCAGAAGTGTAGAAACCACAATTACAAAGTAGTACAAAAGATTGTGTTGAAACAAAAACATACACGAGGAGCCAGTTGGAATAGGTGGGTGGCCACCAATATCCACCTGGATCATCATGGTTGATCCCGATCTGAAACAACATCCTAAAGTGCTCTTTTTGTCTGAAGCACTCCCAACCCAATCTGAATTAGTATAACCATACAATATGAAGTCATGATATCCAATATAGTAGAGACCATAATCCAACGTACCCTTAAGGTATCTCATCACATGCTTTGCAACTACAAGGTGAACACATCTAGGCTCTACCAGATAGTGACTCAAGGTGTTCACAACAAAGCATATATCTAGCTTGTTATTCGTCAGATACATCAATGATCCAATAATTTGTATTTATAGAGTAGCATCAACTGGCTCTGACGAAGTATCAACCGAGATCTTGAAATTCGTTTCCATGGGTGTGTTCATGGCTTTACATTCCAATATTTTAAATCTCTTCAACTAAATACTTCCCTTGGTTAAGGAAGATCTTCTCTGGGCTCTGCCAAAATTCAAGACCTAAGAAATAAGGCATTGGGCCTAGGTCTTTCATCTCAAACTCTGCATCGAGATTCTTCTTGCAATCCATAATGAGATTTTCTTCTCCTGTCAAGAATAAATCATCCACATATAGTAGCAATATAACTGGCTCATCATTCATAACCTTGAAGTATAGGTTAGGATTAACTTTACTCTTGGTAAAGCCCAAGCTTGTCAGGAAATTATCAATTCTGCCATACCAAGCTCTAGGAGCTTGCTTCAACTCGTAGAGATCTTTCTTCAACCCATAGACATGAGTCTTTTTATCTTCAACTTCAAACCCTTGTGGTTATTCTATATACACTTCTTCTTCAATAACACCATTTAAGAAAGTTGTTTTTACATTCATTTGGTGCAACTTCCACTTCATTTTGGCTGCAAGAGCTATGATGGTTCTGATAGAAGTGTATCTAGCTACACGAGAACATATTTCTTCATAGTCAATACCTTCCTTTTGAGAAAATCCACGAACCAAAAATCTTGCCTTATGTTTTTCAATACTTTCGTCTGCTGCATGTTTTATTTTGTATATCCACTTGGAAGTTACCGCATCTTTGTTATTTGGTCTAGGAACTACTTCCCATACATCATTCTTCATAATGGACTGGTATTCTTCTGTCATGGCGTCCAACCAGTATTTCTTCTGAATGGCTTCCTCAAAGCATGTAGGTTCCTTCTCTACGAGATCACACATCAAGGCCATATAGCTGAAGAATGGATTAGGTTTCTTGCTTTGTCTCATGATTCCTTCTGGGGCACCATACTTCTCTACATCTTGAATAAGTTCTTTTGCCCAAGCTGGCTTTCTCTTGTGAGAGATTGTCATATGGGGAGGTTCTTGAGATTCTATCATATCATGATCTTCTGGAATCTCATCATCGGGGTTAACTGCAACTTCCTTTACAGGTTCTGCAACTTTGGGAGCTACATGTTCTTCTTCATGTACTTCTTCAAGTTGGCATTTCCTTGATCTTTTGAGTGCCACATCTTCATCAAAGGTTACATCTCTGTTGATCTCAATATGATGGTGTTATAGCAAATTTTTCCTCACCCCATGCAACTTGCTTGGATGGCCTTTCTATGTCCCTATGTAGACTTGAAGTCCCCTTTTTTTACCTTCGAAAGCCAAAAAAGCACATTTTCCCACATATACACACCTTGCAAGTTAGAAAACAAACATATATGTAGGTTGCTCCACTATAGCCCGCGTACATTGGGTTTGGTGCTCAAAATTAAAAATTATGTCAGATTTCCATGTCGAGTCACGAGATCCATGATCCTTGACCTTCCATATACTGGAAACACTCTGACTCGACCCTTCAGTTCCATTTGAAGGCTATAAATTGAGCCATATCCAAGCCTTGAAAAAGGAGAGAATTTAAATTTTCAGAGCAAATATACTTTGTAGAAATTTCACTTCGTATTGAGTCTGCATCCCTTTATCCTTGAAAGTCTGAACTCATTGTTTAACCTCTAAGCTCTTCCTTTTTTGTGATTGAGAACCTCATTGTCTTCATCGAACGTCCGGACGAGGTAGGCTCTTGACCTTGTCTTGTTAGCATTTCATTTATATAACATACTTGGGATTAGAGTTGATTTCTGTGTATCACTCCGTCTGTTGTGGTTTAACCCATGCCATAGAGAGATTTTCCTCGTAACAAAATTGGCGACCATATTGGGGAATTGATCTTCTGTTTAGGGTTTGGAGAGTTTTTCTTCTTGACTTGCTCTCTGTTAGCTTGAGTTTCCTTGTCACATAATTGCTTGACAACCTATTTTTACTTTGCATATGAGTTTCTTGGATTAATCCTTGCCTTGTCATTGTTTTACTATGTATACACAGGTTTTCCCTTGACAGACGTGTACATATGCGAGCTGTCCTTCTATAGGGTGTGTACGTACGTGAGTTTTGCTCAAACAATCGCGTACATTAACTCTTTAGGCTTAATGGATGAGTTTGATGTTGGTTGGCTGAGTTTGGTTGGTTGATGAGTCTTCTTGGGTCTCTGTCCTAACTGTTAAGTGCTTACAAAGTGGTAGGAAACCTTCTGATTGTTAAATTTTTGGGCGGTATTCTTTCTTATCATATTTTTCATTGGTTGTCCTTGCACATTGGTTTGAGTGTTTTCTTCTTAGTATCCTGCTTGGCCTCTCTCTTTTTCTTGCAGTGGGGTCTGGATGTGAAACTGTTATTCAGTCCTTGCATTTTCTTTTCTTTATATCGAAAATACAAAATTTTTTTTTGCTCATTTTGCATTATGGCATTTGCTCTTTTGATTATTTAGTATTGATCTTGACACATGTGGAAATATTGCATTTGATTGAAATTATAGAAATTGCATTGAAAGTTGCATTTAAAAGATTACTTGAGAATTTAAGATTAGGACTTAGCAGTATTTTTATATTTGTTTCTTTCATATGTCGAGTCATAATATCATCAGTTTCATGACCACACCTCTTGAGTAAACAAAAGCAATTAAAAGTAATGTTGATTAACTAAAATTGATTAGAAACGATTTTATTTCTTAGGGTACACAAATAATCATAGGACATAGGGCCTTGGAATAGGATTTTGTGAGTAAACTTCTCCAAGGATATTAAACTAAAGATATGTGTCTGACCAGGGAGTGGTGAAACCCATTGTGTAATTAGTGACGTCAGGAGGCTCCGCCCACACCGGAGTTAAGCACGAGGTCATGCAAAGTTGCTTGTAGAGATATCCCTCTAATACCTTCTTTGTGTCAGAGATATTTCTGTGGTTCCATTCATATATGGTGGTCTTTCTAGTACCTTTACTTCTGTGAGAGGTGGTGGTTTCAATATTTTAGGCTTTTTTACCCTGCCCATACGGTGGACGAGACTTATGATTGTTTTCTTGCGCATTCGTTATATTGTGGTGGCTCTAGTTGCTTGACATAGGTAGCCCATAGGTTACTTGCAGGGGTTATTCTGCAGGTACCCTCAGTCAGATAAGGGTCGAACAACACACAACCTTTATGGAGGATTACCTCTCTGGGGGGATTTGACCGACAACGTTGTTAATCCCACGAGGGCCCTTATAACTAATCATGTTACCTCCAATATTTTGAAGGGAGTCTGAGACCCCTCTTGGGTGAGACATACCTACTCTAGTGAGGGAGGCCCCTTTTCAGCTACTATATCCTGCTTGTGTGCATTTGGCCATTTTTGCTTTACTTTAGTGTGCTCTTTGATTATTAGTTGGACCTAGGATTTGGTTTCATATCTCGAGTCTTGAGTCATTGTGGAGCAAGAACATGCTCCTAGCAAGTCTTGTCGTTTGTTGAAGTTACCACCGCATTTTGAGTCTTTACCGAAGTTTCCTTATAAAAGACATAAAGTTGATAAACATGGTACATATATCTCCACCTCCTAGACTTGTGATTATCCAATTATGGGTACTAATTCAAGTCTGAACAAAAAATGGAGTCCCTCGACTCATATACCTTATGTGGCTAGTGGGATTCCTTTGACTCCAACAACGACTGTTGTAGTGTTAGAGGTTCCCATCCTTACTGCTACATAGCCTATGGTTTCTACTCGACCCATACAAACGAACCCTTTCGGGTCTCTTTTTGGTATGCCAGGATACAATTATCAGTCCATACCTTCGGTCTCTAACCCTTTTTATTTTGGTATTCCCAATATGAAAACTTTCATACTCCATTCCAACGACTAATGCAAATCCTAGTTTTTGACGTGGGGGCATGGCTTCTCTGCATGCTCCTCTCTCGTTTGGTGGAAGTCATATTTGCCAAATGAATCATATGGTTGGAGGCCAACCTCCTTTTTCTTCCAGGTCTAATCCTAGTCTCAATGCTTCTGGATGGAGTACTAAACCGGGCGGACAAGTCACTTTTTATATTTTGTCCTTTCCCCCTTCTTCCTCCATTCCAATTTCGAAAAACACATTTGTTATGAAAAATCCACCTCTATCCTCCAGATTTCCACCTAGAGGGAGTCAATTTCACGCTATGGGAAACTACCAACCTAGAGCTCCTCCAGCTAGGGGCAATTTTATAACCCTCATTATGTTGTCCCTGCATGGATGGTGCCCATAAAACCTCTTATAAATCAGTCTGGAGGAGGATATTACCGTATTGGATAGGGCCATGGTATATACTGGAAGCCTAGATGGCTTGCAATCCCTCAACACCAATCTTTCTCGGGGGCATGGGCTCATACGTCGCAACCCCAACTCCCTTTTTTGGCCATGCTTAATCTACCAGATTTGTCGAGATTAATGAATGACCTGATGCGTCACAATCCTTCATGTCCCCCTGTCCCCACCAATATTTCTTCAGACATTCCAAAATTTGAGGGAAATATTGTCAAGGATCCAAGTGATCATGTTACTACTTTTCATCTTTGGTGCTCATCCAATTCCCTTAATGATGATTCTATTCATTTGAGACTATTTCAACGCACCCTCACGGGGGTTTCTATGAAATGGTACATTGAGCTACCA
>WSFP011460515.1:0-18905 GCA_009831015.1 Picea engelmannii | reverse complement strand
TGGTAGCTCAATGTACCATTTCATAGAAACCCCCGTGAGGGTGCGTTGAAATAGTCTCAAATGAATAGAATCATCATTAAGGGAATTGGATGAGCACCAAAGATGAAAAGTAGTAACATGATCACTTGGATCCTTGACAATATTTCCCTCAAATTTTGGAATGTCTGAAGAAATATTGGTGGGGACAGGGGGACATGAAGGATTGTGACGCATCAGGTCATTCATTAATCTCGACAAATCTGGTAGATTAAGCATGGCCAAAAAAGGGAGTTGGGGTTGCGACGTATGAGCCCATGCCCCCGAGAAAGATTGGTGTTGAGGGATTGCAAGCCATCTAGGCTTCCAGTATATACCATGGCCCTATCCAATACGGTAATATCCTCCTCCAGACTGATTTATAAGAGGTTTTATGGGCACCATCCATGCAGGGACAACATAATGAGGGTTATAAAATTGCCCCTAGCTGGAGGAGCTCTAGGTTGGTAGTTTCCCATAGCGTGAAATTGACTCCCTCTAGGTGGAAATCTGGAGGATAGAGGTGGATTTTTCATAACAAATGTGTTTTTCGAAATTGGAATGGAGGAAGAAGGGGGAAAGGACAAAATATAAAAAGTGACTTGTCCGCCCGGTTTAGTACTCCATCCAGAAGCATTGAGACTAGGATTAGACCTGGAAGAAAAAGGAGGTTGGCCTCCAACCATATGATTCATTTGGCAAATATGACTTCCACCAAACGAGAGAGGAGCATGCAGAGAAGCCATGCCCCCACGTCAAAAACTAGGATTTGCATTAGTCGTTGGAATGGAGTATGAAAGTTTTCATATTGGGAATACCAAAATAAAAAGGGTTAGAGACCGAAGGTATGGACTGATAATTGTATCCTGGCATACCAAAAAGAGACCCGAAAGGGTTCGTTTGTATGGGTCGAGTAGAAACCATAGGCTATGTAGCAGTAAGGATGGGAACCTCTAACACTACAACAGTCGTTGTTGGAGTCAAAGGAATCCCACTAGCCACATAAGGTATATGAGTCGAGGGACTCCATTTTTTGTTCAGACTTGAATTAGTACCCATAATTGGATAATCACAAGTCTAGGAGGTGGAGATATATGTACCATGTTTATCAACTTTATGTCTTTTATAAGGAAACTTCGGTAAAGACTCAAAATGCGGTGGTAACTTCAACAAACGACAAGACTTGCTAGGAGCATGTTCTTGCTCCACAATGACTCAAGACTCGAGATATGAAACCAAATCCTAGGTCCAACTAATAATCAAAGAGCACACTAAAGTAAAGCAAAAATGGCCAAATGCACACAAGCAGGATATAGTAGCTGAAAAGGGGCCTCCCTCACTAGAGTAGGTATGTCTCACCCAAGAGGGGTCTCAGACTCCCTTCAAAATATTGGAGGTAACATGATTAGTTATAAGGGCCCTCGTGGGATTAACAACGTTGTCGGTCAAATCCCCCCAGAGAGGTAATCCTCCATAAAGGTTGTGTGTTGTTCGACCCTTATCTGACTGAGGGTACCTGCAGAATAACCCCTGCAAGTAACCTATGGGCTACCTATGTCAAGCAACTAGAGCCACCACAATATAACGAATGCGCAAGAAAACAATCATAAGTCTCGTCCACCGTATGGGCAGGGTAAAAAAGCCTAAAATATTGAAACCACCACCTCTCACAGAAGTAAAGGTACTAGAAAGACCACCATATATGAATGGAACCACAGAAATATCTCTGACACAAAGAAGGTATTAGAGGGATATCTCTACAAGCAACTTTGCATGACCTCGTGCTTAACTCCGGTGTGGGCGGAGCCTCCTGACGTCACTAATTACACAATGGGTTTCACCACTCCCTGGTCAGACACATATCTTTAGTTTAATATCCTTGGAGAAGTTTACTCACAAAATCCTATTCCAAGGCCCTATGTCCTATGATTATTTGTGTACCCTAAGAAATAAAATCGTTTCTAATCAATTTTAGTTAATCAACATTACTTTTAATTGCTTTTGTTTACTCAAGAGGTGTGGTCATGAAACTGATGATATTATGACTCGACATATGAAAGAAACAAATATAAAAATACTGCTAAGTCCTAATCTTAAATTCTCAAGTAATCTTTTAAATGCAACTTTCAATGCAATTTCTATAATTTCAATCAAATGCAATATTTCCACATGTGTCAAGATCAATACTAAATAATCAAAAGAGCAAATGCCATAATGCAAAATGAGCAAAAAAAAATTTTGTATTTTCGATATAAAGAAAAGAAAATGCAAGGACTGAATAACAGTTTCACATCCAGACCCCACTGCAAGAAAAAGAGAGAGGCCAAGCAGGATACTAAGAAGAAAACACTCAAACCAATGTGCAAGGACAACCAATGAAAAATATGATAAGAAAGAATACCGCCCAAAAATTTAACAATCAGAAGGTTTCCTACCACTTTGTAAGCACTTAACAGTTAGGACAGAGACCCAAGAAGACTCATCAACCAACCAAACTCAGCCAACCAACATCAAACTCATCCATTAAGCCTAAAGAGTTAATGTACGCGATTGTTTGAGCAAAACTCACGTACGTACACACCCTATAGAAGGACAGCTCGCATATGTACACGTCTGTCAAGGGAAAACCTGTGTATACATAGTAAAACAATGACAAGGCAAGGATTAATCCAAGAAACTCATATGCAAAGTAAAAATAGGTTGTCAAGCAATTATGTGACAAGGAAACTCAAGCTAACAGAGAGCAAGTCAAGAAGAAAAACTCTCCAAACCCTAAACAGAAGATCAATTCCCCAATATGGTCGCCAATTTTGTTACGAGGAAAATCTCTCTATGGCATGGGTTAAACCACAACAGACGGAGTGATACACAGAAATCAACTCTAATCCCAAGTATGTTATATAAATGAAATGCTAACAAGACAAGGTCAAGAGCCTACCTCGTCCGGACGTTCGATGAAGACAATGAGGTTCTCAATCACAAAAAAGGAAGAGCTTAGAGGTTAAACAATGAGTTCAGACTTTCAAGGATAAAGGGATGCAGACTCAATACGAAGTGAAATTTCTACAAAGTATATTTGCTCTGAAAATTTAAATTCTCTCCTTTTTCAAGGCTTGGATATGGCTCAATTTATAGCCTTCAAATGGAACTGAAGGGTCGAGTCAGAGTGTTTCCAGTATATGGAAGGTCAAGGATCATGGATCTCGTGACTCGACATGGAAATCTGACATAATTTTTAATTTTGAGCACCAAACCCAATGTACGCGGGCTATAGTGGAGCAACCTACATATATGTTTGTTTTCTAACTTGCAAGGTGTGTATATGTGGGAAAATGTGCTTTTTTGGCTTTCGAAGGTAAAAAAAGGGGACTTCAAGTCTACATAGGGACATAGAAAGGCCATCCAAGCAAGTTGCATGGGGTGAGGAAAAATTTGCTATAACACCATCATATTGAGATCAACAGAGATGTAACCTTTGATGAAGATGTGGCACTCAAAAGATCAAGGAAATGCCAACTTGAAGAAGTACATGAAGAAGAACATGTAGCTCCCAAAGTTGCAGAACCTGTAAAGGAAGTTGCAGTTAACCCCGATGATGAGATTCCAGAAGATCATGATATGATAGAATCTCAAGAACCTCCCCATATGACAATCTCTCACAAGAGAAAGCCAGCTTGGGCAAAAGAACTTATTCAAGATGTAGAGAAGTATGGTGCCCCAGAAGGAATCATGAGACAAAGCAAGAAACCTAATCCATTCTTCAGCTATATGGCCTTGATGTGTGATCTCGTAGAGAAGGAACCTACATGCTTTGAGGAAGCCATTCAGAAGAAATACTGGTTGGACGCCATGACAGAAGAATACCAGTCCATTATGAAGAATGATGTATGGGAAGTAGTTCCTAGACCAAATAACAAAGATGCGGTAACTTCCAAGTGGATATACAAAATAAAACATGCAGCAGACGAAAGTATTGAAAAACATAAGGCAAGATTTTTGGTTCGTGGATTTTCTCAAAAGGAAGGTATTGACTATGAAGAAATATGTTCTCGTGTAGCTAGATACACTTCTATCAGAACCATCATAGCTCTTGCAGCCAAAATGAAGTGGAAGTTGCACCAAATGAATGTAAAAACAACTTTCTTAAATGGTGTTATTGAAGAAGAAGTGTATATAGAATAACCACAAGGGTTTGAAGTTGAAGATAAAAAGACTCATGTCTATGGGTTGAAGAAAGATCTCTACGAGTTGAAGCAAGCTCCTAGAGCTTGGTATGGCAGAATTGATAATTTCCTGACAAGCTTGGGCTTTACCAAGAGTAAAGTTAATCCTAACCTATACTTCAAGGTTATGAATGATGAGCCAGTTATATTGCTACTATATGTGGATGATTTATTCTTGACAGGAGAAGAAAATCTCATTATGGATTGCAAGAAGAATCTCGATGCAGAGTTTGAGATGAAAGACCTAGGCCCAATGCCTTATTTCTTAGGTCTTGAATTTTGGCAGAGCCCAGAGAAGATCTTCCTTAACCAAGGGAAGTATTTAGTTGAAGAGATTTAAAATATTGGAATGTAAAGCCATGAACACACCCATGGAAACGAATTTCAAGATCTCGGTTGATACTTCGTCAGAGCCAGTTGATGCTACTCTATAAATACAAATTATTGGATCATTGATGTATCTGACGAATAACAAGCTAGATATATGCTTTGTTGTGAACACCTTGAGTCACTATCTGGTAGAGCCTAGATGTGTTCACCTTGTAGTTGCAAAGCATGTGATGAGATACCTTAAGGGTACGTTGGATTATGGTCTCTACTATATTGGATATCATGACTTCATATTGTATGGTTATACTAATTCAGATTGGGTTGGGAGTGCTTCAGACAAAAAGAGCACTTTAGGATGTTGTTTCAGATCGGGATCAACCATGATGATCCAGGTGGATATTGGTGGCCACCCACCTATTCCAACTGGCTCCTCGTGTATGTTTTTGTTTCAACACAATCTTTTGTACTACTTTGTAATTGTGGTTTCTACACTTCTGGGGATGTCTAAAGCCCCACACATCCTCCAGGTGGGTACGGGTGGCCTCTTGCCTAATCCAACTAGATTATTTTGTATGTTTTCATCTCAGCACATCTTGTTGTACTTTCAGGGTTGTTTTGGGGCCCTAAACATTGTTTTCTTGTTTCGCCACAGTCAAACTATAGTCATAGTTAGAGTTTGATGGAAGAATGTGTAGTTCTCTGAAATACCTTTCCAATGGGCTATCACACGCCTAAAACGGAGGTCGTGTGCAAAAGTTACGACCGTGGGAAGTTGAGGTACCAAATTGCACCAACTTACCCATAGGGCCCACATGACTTTTGGCATTTCACCTTTTAGGGTTAGGTTTTTGGATGTCTAGGGTTTTGGCATTCATGAGTAATAAAAAAAATGTCTTTGGAGCCTCATTGTAATCCATTCTTCTTAGACTAATGTGCATGGCATCCACATCTCTTCTTAGAGATAGATACCACCATTCGAGCAAGTGTTTCAGTTCTACAATTTTACAGTTTTAGCCTATTTCATTATTTAATAGAAGATATTGTTCACTGGATATTTGTGTTATTCTTCATATATCTGTGTTTATTTTATTCAGTCTGTTATCCAGTTCGTTTCGCTCCTAAATCCAAATCAGTGGTATCAGAGCAGTCTACTCTTCATTTATTTTTCTTCATGCATGTCCCCAACAAGATCCGGGTACAAGAAGTTGGGACTTGAACCAATCGATCCATTACAAAATCAATCACGCCGAGCCCAACAACAACCCATGGGGGATGAAAAGAAATATGATGGAGCAAGAGATCGTATTAAAATGTTGCTCAAGGAAGCCCTCGCGCAACAAAGGAACAAAATGATGGACAACTTCACGCAGATCCTTCGATGGTTGCCCACGAGAGAAGCATCTTCATCAAGTGACCATACAACCCCCTTTAAGGTACAGGTAAATTTTGATATTCCATTATTTGAAGAACTGATAGATGTGGATGTTGTAGATAATGGTTGAATCTGCTCGAAGGATATTTTTTGATCCACAATTTTTCTGATAGGGAAAATATCACTTTTTCACTCCTCAAGGTCGTTCCCCATGTTAAAGACTAGTGGGATACTTACTTTGAGAAACGGTCCATGGAGGAATCTACAATGTTTGTGGTGGCCCCTACATGGGATTCCTTCCAGGACGCCATTAAAGAACAATACTACCATGTTGGAAGCTACGAGGACTAGTACACCAGATGGACGACCCTACGTCAAGAAAGGGACCAGACAATACCAAATTTCACCAATATTTCCCATTCCCTATGCACCAAATTGGGTATCAAATACTCTGAGTATCATATGGTGCTCAAATACCATGGTTGTTTCCATAGATACATTCAAACAGAAATGGAGTTCCTGGACATCGCCTCATTGGGCACTACTTATAGATACGCTGTCAAGATCGAGCATAAATTTAAGCAGAAACAATGAGATTTTGGATTTGCAAACCCCTCACAGTCGAAGCAGGGAAAAGGTAGCCCCAACCCACACAACAAGGGACCAAGTTGAGATGGTCACCCTCAGAACAACCAGTCCAAGCTACAACACAATAAGCACAATGACAAGATGAATAAGGACACGGGAAAATGGTGCGAGTACCATAAAAGTCCTTGGCACAACACCAAAGAATGTCGCTCCAAGCAGTCCCTCATGGTCGAGTTGAAGGCTTCCGAGTCAGGGGTCGATTCTGATTCTGAGTCAAATTTTGAAGGAGGGAAGCAAATTATCGATGTTGAACCCAGTTCCATTGTCGCTACCACCAAAGTCCGACCAAGCAAACCAGAAGAACGAGGGGAAGCAGAACACCTCTTTCACTTGCAAATGTGGGTCAAGGGGGCTTTGATTCATTTCATTGTCAACAACAATAGTTAGAAGAACCTGATTTCAGCAAAGGTCATCAAACACTTGGACCTGCCAATGACACCGCACCCACATCCCTACACCATCTGCTGGCTTCACCAAGGAAGAGATCTCCATGTCAGCCAATAGTGTTGTGTTCCCTATGGCATCAAGCCTTTCAAAGATGAGGTATTGTGTGATATTTATCCCATTTAAGTTTTTGATTTTCTTTTAGGACAACCATATTTGTGGAAGCGTCATGTTGTGTATGATTCTAGACCCCGCAGTGTTATTATTACTTTGGGTAGACAATTGTATAGGATCCCAGAGGTAGCGCCGCCTACTGCTATTTCTTTAATCTCTACTAAGCAATGCAGTAAGGTCATTTCACAAACTAGGAAGTTCATCTTCTTTGTGATACGTGCTCACAGTAAGAAGAAGGTGGTCGCCACATCCATGGCCTCTACAGAACACCTCTCTTTGCAGCAGAAGCAAGTGGACGTGTTGCAAACACCCCCTTTCCCTCCTGGGGATTTTGCGACCTCACGGTCTTGGATATTCAAATACCTCGAAACAAATTGGTTCTTTGGGCCTTCAACAGACCCTGAATGATTGATTCACACATAGGTCCCCTTAATGTCGCCTACAAGTTCGAACTACTTGCAACTTCGCTCTTCAGCGCTTGGAAACACCGAAATATGAGTACTAGCTCATGTGCTAGACTCCTTCTTCAATATGTGACCGCATCCTATAATCTTCAGCCAATCCCTTCACCACTTCGGGCTTTGATGATATTGCAACCTCCGCATTTATTTCCTTCCGAAACACCTTTCTCTGAATTCGCGGATCTTTGCCACATGTCTCTCTGGATTTGACAATTCGGTTGTACTTCCAGATTTCGTGACTTCGCGAAAATCAAACCTACTCCACACTCAACTCCTCTGGACCTCTAACTCCTAGATTCCCTAATCTGTTGCCACGTGTCTCCTCACAGCCAATAGTTAAGATCGCTTCGTGACTTCGATGATCCCTCTTCTCAACACTACGAACTTTGAAATTCTGAAATACCTCATGGCTAATTGTCCGTGCAACTTTTCCCAGATTTGACAGTTTGGAATGATCCCAATCCCTCATGGATGGATCTCACTTGGTTAATTCTGGGAAACCGCAAGGACTCCTTCCTTAGAATATTTCTCATCGTTCTTCCTCTTGAGCTTGTTCTTCCTCGAACTTTTTCTTCCTTAGAGGTTCTCTTCGACACTTAGTCGAATCTTGGCCTATGCACTCTTTGCAATATATCTTCCTCCACAACTTGGGTTCTTTATTTCACATGAGCTTCAACTGCTCGGACCTTAGAGGTCTCTGTCCCTTTGGTCCCTCAAAGGGATATTTGTTCCCTCTTGGAAACTTCTACTTAAAGCACTCCTTCTTGAGATTACAAAGTGTTCAGTAACTCTGTGGGTATCTTCTCCTTGACACCCTTCTCTCTGATCTCGAAAAAGAGTTCTCTTGTGCACTCTTGCACCTACTCAATTCCCTCCTGGCAGAGCTTCACAGAGTATCCAGTAACTCTGTCTCTATGTGTCTCCTCTGCACGATCTCTTCTCCAAGGTATTCATAAACCTTGAGGCCCCTCCCTGAGTCTATAAACTATTCTAGTGTGCCCTCCTGGCACGTTCTCCTCTGAACTCAAAGAAGAGTCTAGATACACACTCCTTCAATTGGATCACAGAGTTCTCAGCACTTTGTCATGCACTCCTTGCATTTAGCCTAAAGAACCCAAAACAACTCAACAAACTCTCAAACAAATAGTGAATTATATCCTTACCCTACAGATGAAATCTAACACATATATTCATAACCACATACAGATAACATTCATCAAATACATAAACACACAGAATACTCATAGGCAGGAAAAAATATTCTTTGTATTAATATGAATGTTTGTTTACAATGGGTGTAGGCTCGGACTGCAACTGAGTCTCAGCTCTCTCCTTGGCTTACAATAGTTTCTCTCTCAGCCTTTAGCAACCTCTATTGGCCGTATTTTACAAAGATTTATACAAGAGGAGACTCGTTGAGTCTTTCCCTCCAATTACTCTAGTGGTGTCCAATCACCATCAAAATGCCTATCTACTGAGGCAGATTACATTGAATGAACATAAACACTTCAGTTCTAAGGTGATGCTCAAGATCTGTACAACTCAGAACATATTAAAGGCCTTTCTATCTACTGCTTGTACAAAGGCATCGACTCGGCTCTTCCAGCCTTACAACATTTAATTGCTTTAATTACATTTAAAATTTAAATTTGAGGGAAAAATGAGATGGATGGCGCCTCTCCCCTCCTTGAATGCGCGTGGATGTGCTAAATAGTTGGAACGTGCTTAGGTGGAAAGTATGCTCATGCATCATACTCCACTATTGGGAAATTCATGAGCTCCTCTGCTCTGCTGTTGAAATCCTCTTGGATCCCAAACTCTTCTCTGGAGCTATGCACCTACTCCTTTATTTTGTTGTTGTTGTTGTTGCCCTGCTACTCTTGCAGGCTTCCTTCTTCTCAGCTTCTCCTTGCTGGCAGTTTCTTTTGTTGACTTCATGATCATCTCTCTTATCTCCTCTATCTCTCTATCTATCTTGTCCACTGGCTTACTCTTGTCATGCATACTGGCTTGTTGCACTTCCTCCTTATCAATGGGTAGATCAACCTGATATCCCCTATTTTTTTCTTCTTATGTGGTCCTGACTTGCCACTTCCCTGCAGATTTTGATTATGCATCCTCCTTACTGGACTTCTGCCCAGCCATATCCTTTAACAGCTCAACTTCTGCTAGTTCCTCTGCTGGTACATCTCCTACTTCTTCCAACTGCTCTTCAAACTAGTATGCTCCTTCATATGTTTCCAACATAGTCTGTTGGATGTGTTGACTCTACATATTTACCCTTCTCTCCATGGTTTCCAATTCTTCACACAGATCAGAAAAATCCATGTTGTTTGCTTCCTCTTCTGTTGCAGGCTCTAGTGTTGTAGTCATCTCTTGTTCAGCTTCTTGGCTGAAATATCTAAGCCATTCCTCTGAATTCTCTTCCTCTTCTACTACTGATTGGGAATAATATGATGCCCTATGCTTCCCCTCCTCTAGGACAATCATACCCGATTGTCTTCCTATTGCATCATCAACACCTATTCTAGCCTCTACTTGGCTGCTTGGACAGAATATCTAAATCCCCCCAATGACTAGAACACACCTCTGATCCTCCTCCATCAGCACTCCTTGCTGACCTAAAATCCCTAATGAGTTCATGAGACTTTCAAATGGTCTCTCTTCATCTCCCTTTTCCACCTAGAAAATCAAGATCTCTCTTTTGCCCTCCTGGCAGTCTATGAGATCAACTGTTGATCTCATCTTATTTCCTACCTAACAATTTGAACTTTCATCACTGCCCTCCTAGCAGTTCATGAGATCAACTGATCTCTTCTCCTCCTCATCATTGAGGCTATTTTCAACTTCTAGCTCACATATGTAAACAAATTTCCCTATGTCACTAAGGGTTTTAGTTTCCCTCAGTCATGTCCTGAACTCCTGTTGTTGCCTTCGGGCCAACAACTTTTGAACCGGCCACTTTGCTTTCTGCTTCATTGGCCATTCATACTTCTAGCGCACTTGTGCCTCTTGCTACATCTTCAATGCTATCATGTCCATTTATGCTCTGATCTCCTCGAGCTCTTTGTCCATTTCTGCTTTTCTTTTCTGTTGGCGGCCTCCTCTTCGACCATGCTCATGGCCTTCAGTAACCATATTTTTTCCTTCAACTTCAACCCACTTGGTTGTCTACCATATGCCACACACCTTGCAACAGTATTTACAGAGCATCACACTCTGTCTCCCTTTACTTGTTGTCTACAGGCGAAATAAATCTCTAACACTACTTGATGTAGTCAGACTGTCTCCTCTGCCTATAGAAATCAATTATGTGACTGTGATACCACTTTGGCGCAAACACCCCCCTTTCCTCCTAGGGATTCTGCAACCTCCCGGTCTTGGATCTTCAAATACCTCGAACCGAATTGGTTCTTCGAGCCGTCAAAAGACCCTGAACGATTGATTGACACACAGGTCCCCTTGATGTCACCTGCAAGTTTAGACTACTTGCAACTTCGCTCTTTGGCACTTGGCAACACCAAAATGTGAGTACTAGATCTTGTGTTAGACTCGTTCTTCAATATGTGACTGCGGGCTATAAGCTTGGGCCAATCCCTTTGCCACTTCAGGCTTCGACGGTATTGCAACCTCTGCCTTTGTTTCGTTCCAAAACACCTTTCTTTGAATTCACATATATTTTCCACATGTCTCCCTGGATCTGATGGTCCAGATATACTTCGAGATTTTGCAACATCGCGAAAATCACACCTACTCCACACTCAACTCCTCCAGACCTCTAACTCCTGGATTCCCTAATCTGTTGCCATGTGTCTCCTCGCAGCCAATGGTTAAGATCGTTTCACGACTTCGACGATCCCGCTTCTCAACACTTTGAACTCCGAAATATCAAAATACCTCATGGCTAATTGTCCATGCAAATTTTCCCAGATCGTTAGATCCCAATCCCTCCTAGACGGATCTCACTTGGCTAATTCTGGGAAACCTCAAGGACTCCTTCCTTAGAATATTTCTCATCGTTCTTCCTCTTGAGCTTGTTCTTCCTCGAACTTTTGCTTCCTTAGAAGTTTTCTTTGACACTTAGTCAAATCTCGGCATGTGCACTCTTTACAATAGATCTTCCTCCACAACCTAGCTTCTCTGTTTCACATGAGCTTCAACTGCTCGTACCATAGAGGTCTCTATCCCTTTTGTCCCTCAAAGGGATATATGTGCCCTCTTGGAAAATTCTACTCAAAGCACTCCTTGATGAGATTACATAGTGTCCAATAACTATGTGGGTATCTTCTCCTTGACACCCTTCTCTCTGATCTCGAAAAATATTTCTCTTGTGTACTCTTGCACCTACTCAATGCCCTTCTGGCAGAGCTTCATAGTGTATCCAACAACTATGTCTCTCTTTGCCTCCTCTACAAAATCTCTCCTCCAAGGTATTCGTCAACCTTGAGGCTCCTCCCTGAGTCTGAAAACTATTCTGGTGTCCCCTCCTGGCACGTTCTCCTCTGAACTTGAAGCAGAGTCCAGATACGTGCTCCTTGCGTTGGTTCATAGAGTTCTCAACACTCTATCATGCACTCTTTTCATTTAGCCTAAAGAGCCCAGAACAACTCAACAAACTCTCAAACGGATAGTGAATTCTATCCTTACCCTACAGATGAAATCTAACACATACACCTACAACATATATTCATAACCACACACAGATAACATTCATCAAATACATAAACACACAGAATACTCATAGGAAGGAAAAACTTCTCTTTCTATTAATATGAATGTCTGTTTACAATGGGTGTAGGCTCAGACTGCAACTGAGTCTTGACTCTCTCCTTATCTTACAATAGTTTCTCTCTCAGCCTTTAGCAGCCTCTATTGGGCATATTTTACAAAGATTTATACAAGAGGAGACTCGTTGAGTCTTTCCCTCCAACTACTCTAGTGGCATCCAATCACCATCAAAATGCCTATCTACTGAGGCAAATTACATTGAATGAACATAAACATTTCAGATCTATGGCAATGCTCAACATCTATACAACTCATACCATATTAAAGGCCTTTCTATCTATTGCATGTACAAAGGCATCGACTTGGCTCTTCCATCCTTACAACATTCAATTGCTTTAAGTACATTTAAAATTTAAATTCGAGGGAAAAATGAGAGTGATGGAGGCTCTCCCCTCGTCGAATGCACATGGATGTGCTAAATATATGGTGTGTTCTTAGGTGGAAAGGATGCTCCTGCATCATGACGAGATCATGGAAGAATACAATGACATCTTTGCCTCACCTACAGAGGTACTGACACACTGCCAAGTCAAGCATCCAATTGATCTTACCCCCGACGCACCTTTACCTAATGGACTAGTCTATCGACACTCATTGATGGAGAATGACGAAAGAGCTTCTTCAAAAAGGGCACATCAAACCCAGCTCCTCCGCTTGCAGAAGCCTGATTGTACTAGTGCAGAAGAAGGATGGGACTTGGTGACTCTGCATTGATTACAGAGCCTTAAACAAAATCACTGTCAGGAACCGCTACCCCATTCCCATGATTGATAACCTTCTTGACCAACTCAAGGGGGGGAATTTCTTTAGCGAGATTGACCTAAATTATGGCTATGACTAGGTTCCAATCAAACCAACTAATGATGGAAGAGAGCCTTCAAGTCTCAAGAAGGTCTCTACGAATGGCTAGTCATGCTCTTTGGCTTAACAAATGCACCAGTCACTTTCATGACGTTGATGGATGATGTATTGAGACCCTTCACCAACTCCTTTGTGGTAGTGTATTTGGATGACATGTTCATCTTCAGCAGAACGTGGGAGGAGCACATGCGGCATATTCAATAGGTTTTGAGCACTCTGCGGCAGCACAAGCTTTATGCCAACTTGGAAAAATGCTCTTTCGGCATGAACAGGGTCCAATACTTGGGCTACATTTTTTATGAGCATGGGGTACATGTTGATCCAACTAAGATCCATGTCATCTATGACTAGCTAGCCCCGACCACAATGACCGAGCTTCAAAGATTTTTGGGACTAGCCAACTTCTACCAATGGTTCGTGTTGGGATTCTCCCATATTACATGGGCCCTCATCCAGGTGACCAAGGGTGGTGGTAGGGAAAAATCTGTGTGGGGGAAGGAGCAACAATGAGCATTCAATGATCTAAAGCATCACTTGTGCTCAACTCCAATACTCTCCTTACCCGATCCGCAGCAACCATTCGAGATTGAGACTGATGCATTTGACTATGTTGTGGGCACAGTTCTCACTCAGCACGGGCATCCAGTGGCATACCATAGTGAGACACTCTCTGATATTGTTCGGAAATACCCCACCTATGACAAGGAAATGTATTCCATTGTACAAGCCTGTTTTCATTGGAAACATTACATTATGGGGAAAGAGACGATCATACACACTGATCACACGCCTCTGCAGTCCATACAGACACAGAGGAAATTACAGAACGACCGCCAAAAAAAGTGGTCCACCTACCTGCAACAGTTCCATCTCAACATCAAGTATAAGACATGTATCTTCGATCGTGTCGCTAACTGCCTCAATCGGCCTCTTGTGGCTGCACTCACCACTATGCTCCATTCATGTGGACATGAAGCATCTGAGTGGCCCCAACTTTATCAACAAGATATGGACTTTGCCATCACATATCAGCTCTTGTGTACAGGCGCAACTCTCAGTAATTTTCACATTCAGGATGGACTCTTATGCCACCTGGGCCATCTCTGTGTTCCTACAAGTCAGCGTGTAAAGCTGATTTGGGAAGCCCACTACAGTTAGGTGGCAGGACATTTTGGCGTAGAGAAAACTGTGGTCATTCTTCATAAACATTTTTATTGGCCAAAACTTCAATAGGACGTCAACAAGTATATTAGATATTGCACTGCCTATGCCATTTCCAAGCCAGCCATCAAGAAACAAGGCTTATACACCCCTCTTCCTATTCCCGAGAAACCTTGGGAATCCATCTCAATGGATTACATGTCTGGCTTGCCATCCACCAAGCAAGGAAATGACTGCATGTTTGTGGTCGTTGATTGGTTTTTGAAGATGGCCATCCTCACAGCCTGTAAGAAGAATGTCACAACGATATATACTGCCAAGCTCTTCTTCGAACGAGTGTGGGTCCACTTTGGGATACCACATACCCTCATCTCCAACCGAGACCACAAGTTCCTCAACACCTTTTGGTTGAGTCTCTGGTCTCTGTTGGAACTAAGCTCACAAAATCCACTACTTTCCACCCCCAAACCAATGGCCAAATAGAGGTCATAAATCGGATAATTGTGCACATCATGTGCATGTACAATTCTAAGCATCCACGTACATGGGACGAGAGTCTCCCATATGTCCAACACAGTTACAACAGGGCTCTCAATAGTTCCATTGGCCATAGCCCATTTCAGGTGGGTCTGGGATTTCAACCCTTGGGACCCATTGATGTTGCACTTCCTCTTGCCACCACATAGACAAACTCTTCCCCTGATCAGTCTGCGATTGACAAAGCCACCAGATTCATTGAGAGAATTTAGCACATCTGCCAACAGGTCCAGAAAATTTTGTAGAAATTCAATGTTAAGTACAAGCAGATCAACACAGGGTACCACACCAATTTCAGGCTGGTGACAAAGTCTCGTTACATTTGTAGAAGGAGCATCTCACCGGGCCCCATCGGAAGCTTTGCCCACTTCGTTATGGGCCTTACACTATCACCAAGGTTCTGGGTAGCAATGATTTTGAGCTCAACATTCCACCCTTCCTTGGTCTGCATCCAG
Source organism: Picea engelmannii (assembly GCA_009831015.1). Classification (NCBI taxonomy): domain Eukaryota; kingdom Viridiplantae; phylum Streptophyta; class Pinopsida; order Pinales; family Pinaceae; genus Picea; species Picea engelmannii. The sequence continues at coordinate 3,496 of WSFP011460515.1, read as the reverse complement.
TATTCAATGTCGACCTCCTTTGGCCATCCTTTTCCACCATTATTGGACACCTCTGAGATTTCCAAACAACTGACACCAACAGAACTCAACCCTAATTGCATGGAACAAGCATCCACTGACCAGATAGTGGACACACGGGTCAAGGGCACTCACCAACAGCGGATCCAGCTTTATCGGGTTGTCAAGGCAGGGCAACTCCTACACTAAGGCAATTGGCTCACTAGGGGCCAAATCCAGCAGAAGTTTCCTCACATGATGGGGGAACTATACGCAATGGAGACCATTGCTTCCTAAGGGGGGAGGATTGATCCAGGTGGATATTGGTGGCCACCCACCTATTCCAATTGGCTCCTCTTGTCCGTTTTTGGTTCAGCATGTTTTTCTGTACTTCTTTGTAATTGTGGGTTCTACACTTCTGGGGCTATCTGAAGCCCCACATATCCTCCAAGTGGATACGAGTGGCCTCTCTCCTAATTCAATAGGTTTATTTTGTATGTTTTCATGTCAACACATCTTGTTGTACTTCCAGGGTCGTTTTGGGGTCCTAAATGTTTTTTTTTTTCCTCGCCACAGTCAAACTGTAGACTGAGTCGGAGTTATATGGCAGAATGTGTAATTCTCTGAAAGACCTTTCCAACAGGCTATCACACGCCTAAAATAGAGGTCATATGCAAAATTTACGACCGTGGGAAGTTGAGCTATCAAATTACACCAACTTACCCATAGGGCCCACATGACCTTTGGCGTTTCACCTTCCAAGGTTAGGTTTTTGGATGTCTAGGGTTTTGGAATTCATGACTAATATCAAAAAGGCCTTTGGAGCCTCATTGTAATCCATTCTGCTCATACGGATGCATGTAGTAGCCACATCTCTTCTCAGAGATAGCTACCACCATTCGAGCAAGTGTTTCAGTTCTGCCGTTTTACAGTTTCAGCCTATTTCATTATTTAATAGAAGATATTATTCACTAGATATTTGTGTTATTCTTCATATCTCTGTGTTTATTGTATTCAGTCTGTTAATCAATTTGTTTCACTCCTAAATCTGGATCACATGACTTCATGGCAAAGCAGGAAGCAATCCAGTATTGCTCTCAACACAGTAGAAGTGGAGTACATTGTAACATGTTCCGCTAGTTGTGAATCCATATGGCTTCGAAAGTTGTTGGCAGGTTTGTTTGAATTGGAGATGGAAGACACTATAATTATATGTGATAACAAAAGTTGTATAAAGATGACAGAGAACCCAATGTTCCATGATAATTCGAAGCACATAGAGATCGGGTACCACTACATTCATAATATGGTGCAGAGGGGAGTTGTAAATCTCCAATATGTTGGCACAGATGAGCAGGTTGCAGATGTGTTGACCAAGCCTCTATCTCGTGTGAAGTTTGAGTACATCCGAGACAAGCTTGGTGTAGTCCGAAATACCTCCCTCGAAAGGGGGAGTGATGTTGATGATACTATGGTATCCTGACCAACAACGGGTAGCTCTGTTAGGATTTTATATCCTAGGGGATTGATCATCCCTAGGAAGATCCTGAAGGTCCGGTAAGGATGGTCTATCAGAGTATTTGTGCATGTATATGCCAGTTGTGGTCAATAGTGGTAGCTCCGTTAGGATTTTATGTCCTAGGGAATATTATGATTTATGGGCAGATCCCGAAGGTCTGATAAGGACGGACTGTCAGAGTACCACGTGGTAGTTTGTTAGGATTTTATATCCTAGGGAATATTATGATTCCTGGGAAGATCTTGAAGGTCCGGTAAGGACGGCCTGTCAGAGTACCACAAATGTTGTTGATGCACCTGCCTCATTCTGTTGTCACATGTTGATGATGTTGTTGTTCCAGCTTTGTGTTGTTGATGATGTTGTTCTTCCAGCTTTGTGTTGTTGATGGTTTTGTTGTTCCAGCTTCGTGTTGTTGATGATGTTGTTGTTCCAACTTCATGCTATTGATGTTGATGTTTTATATTGATGATGATGATGATGTTACTCCAGTTCCATGTTGTAAACGATGATGATATTGATGATGAGAAAAAACTTATGATGATTTATAGATGTGCCAGTCAGTGTTCCAGATGTTGATGATGATGTTTCCCTCTCCTTCTCTTGATGATGTTGTATTGAGTCATGTCAGTAGAATACCCTTCTCGTTAAGGGGGAGTGTTGAAATATTGTAACTTTGAAGAATATTCTAATTATATTTGAATTATTATTTTATAGATCAAATCCCCTTTTGTGGATTTATCAAGTCGGGTCTTGTATAAGATCAAATCCCCTTTTGTGAATTGGTCAAGTTGTATTTGTATAGTGGTATTTGTAAAGTTGGCCCCCAGCAATTATAAAGTGGTTTTAGTCACTTCTAGGAGAAGTCGACTCAACCAAGTGAAGAGACACAACCCTAGTGCCATCTCACACTTGTATTTATATGTGAGGTTAGTGTCTCATTTACACATAGTCACTCACTCATCTAGTGTGCATATCTTGAAGGTAGTTGCATGAGGAAGAAGAAGAGAGGTGCATGCTCAGTATTGGTCTGTCTTTGGTGTTTTGTTCTTAGTCTTGGAATTGTGTTGGCAATCTATTATTGAGGAAGTTTTGTTGGGTTTCTCCCCCATGAGGGTTTCCCAAGATAAAATGTTTTGTACCTTGTGATTGTGTTTCTTTCAGTGATCCTCTTTATACTATTGTTTTAGAAATGCATTGAATGCTCAAGTAATTTGTAAATAACCTAATAACAACAATAAAAACTTAACAAGGTGTTGGTGCATGGTTGATGCATTCATTGTGGTACAGGTTGTGGTACACGGTTGATGCTTGGTATGGTACAGGTTGATGGTTTAGTACATGATTGAGACACATACCATGTGATGGTATGTTGGTGATCTTGGTACATGCTTGATAGAGGCATGTGTTGGTGATGTTGGACATCTACTTGAGATGTGTCATTGGTATATGATCCATGTGAAAGGATCTGGTTGAGTATCGGTGACAGTGACAGGTTGGACAGGATGACAGTGACAAGTTGGATACGGTGACATGTTGACAAGTTACAAGTTGATGTGAGAGTGACAATGATAGTGATAGTGGCAGTGACAATGGCAGTTATTATGGTAGTGATAGTCGGTCTACACATATATTACAGGGCGGTTGGATAGGGCAACTAAAGGGGGTTGTATCCTCCTTCCGATTGGAGCTGGATAATTGTGGAGTTGGATCTTCCTTCAAGTTGGAGCATGAGAACTAGGTGGTTGTATCACCTTTCGGTCGGAGCCAAAGTACCGAGGGGGTTGTAGAATCCTTCTGGTTGGAGCCAAAGACTTCAGGGAGTTGTAGCTTTCTTCAAGTTGGAGCCTGTAAATAGGGGGTTGTAGCCTCCTTCTAGTTGTAGCTAGAGAATTGGGAAGTCGGTGCTTCCTATCAATGAATTCTTGATATATATAAGAAAGCATTCCATGGTTTTCTCCCATTTGGGTTTCCACGTAAATA
>ML874687.1:0-10977 GCA_009831015.1 Picea engelmannii | reverse complement strand
ACTCAAACATGACCATTTAAAAGTGAGTTGGAAAAAATGAGATATCATTAAAAATATTATGAAGTGAATTACATGATGGGGGTTTGCAATTTGTTGTTGTTAAAGCCCAATTTCAATTTTTGAATGTTTTCTATGAAATGTATAAAAATCTAGTCCATGAAACAAATTTGGAAACTTGTGGTATTAGTATCTTAACCATTTGAAAATGGAATGAGAAAAATTCCATATTTCCAAAAATATATTAAGATAATCTATATCACATAAACTATTTTTTTTCCAAATCATTCAAGCAACATTTTTTAATCCATAAAATTTATCCATCAATTCATTGCCCGAAAGTAATGAGGGTTTTGTGAAAGGTTGTTCTTGGCATAAGGAAATAAAATAATGCATTGGTGATATTTTGTTGGAAAATATATTATACGCATCATGGCTAGGTTTATTTCTCACCCTCACTTAAATTTATAAGAAAATTGGAATCTAAAGTTTTACTAGTGGAAACTCGTTTGCAAAAGACAAACATTGAAAACTAAACACAAAAAAAAATATTGAAAAGGAAACACAAACATTAAGAATCCAGGAATAGTTGTAAATGGTAAATCACGTATATGAATCAGGCGTGGGAGATATTCGCACTAGAGGTAAAAAAACAACAATGATTGTAGCACTTATAAAAAACAGCAATGATTGTAGCACCCCTCCAGACCTCTAGTAGTGCGTTTTTTGGCCATGCGGACTTTGAATGTACAGTTTGCGAATGAAAATATACGCAAACGCAAACACAAATAGGGGAAACGAATGAAAAATTATGTTTAAATCTACAGTTTGCGAATGTAAATATACAGTTTGCTAAACGAAAATACATAGTTTGCAAATGAAAATATACAGTTTGCGAAACGAATGAAAATATACAGTTCGCATGTACAGTTTGCAAATGAAAATGAAAATATACAGTTCGCATGTACAGTTTGTGAATGAAAATTATGTTCGCATGTACAGTTTGTGAATGAAAATATACAGTTTGCGAAACGAATGTCCAGTTTGCGAATGAAAATACAGTTTGCGAATGAAAATCATAATACAGTTTGCGAATGAAAATCATAATACAGTTTGCGAATGAAAATACAGTTTGCGAATGGAAATACAGTTTGCGAATGAAAATACAGTTTCGAATGAAAATACAGTTTGTGAATGAAAATATACAGTTCACATGTACAGTTTGCAAATGAAAATGAAAATACACAGTTCGTAAATGCAAATGAAAATGAAAATACACAGTTCGCATGTACAGTTTGCAAATGAAAATGAAAATACACAATTTGCAAATGCAAATGAAAATACAGTTTGCAAATACAAATGAAAATACAGTTTGCAAATGCAAATGAAAATACAGTTTCGAATGAAAATATACAGTTCGCATGTACAGTTTGCAAATGAAAATGAAAATACACAGTTTGCAAATGCAAATGAAAATACAGTTTGCAAATGCAAATGAAAATACAGTTTCGAATAAAAATATACAGTTCGCATGTACAGTTTGCAAATGAAAATGAAAATATACAGTTCGCATGCACAGTTTTCGAATGAAAATTATGTTCGCATGTACAGTTTCGAAACGAATGAAAAATTATGTACAGTTTCGAAACGAATGAAAATGAAAATACACAGTTCGCATGTACAGTTTGCAAATGAAAATGAAAATATATAGTTTGCAAATGCAAATGAAAATACAGTTTGCAAATGCAAATGAAAATACAGTTTCGAATGAAAATATACAATTCGCATGTACAATTTGCAAATGAAAATGAAAATATACAGTTCGCATGTACAGTTTGCGAATGGAAATTATGTTCGCATGTACAGTTTCGAAACGAATGAAAATATACGCTATGTTCGCATGTACAGTTTAGAAACGAATGAAAAATTATGTTCGCTATGTTCGCTATGTTCGCATGAAAAATTATGTTTCGAAACGAATGAAAAATTATGTTCGCTATGTTCGCTATGTTCGCATGAAAAATTATGTTCGCTATGTTGGCATGTACAGTTTCGAAACGAATGAAAAATGAAAAATTATGTACAGTTTCAAAACGAATGAAAATATACGCTATGTTCGCATGTTCGCATGTACAATTTCGAAAATTATGTTCGCATGTACAGTTTCGAAACGAATGAAAATATACGCTAAATCTACAGTTTGCGAATATGCAAACGCAAACCAAACGTAAATTACCTCAAAATTTCTCCACGACCTCGGCGTCCACTGCTCCCACGACCTCGACGTCCACTACTCCCACGACCTCGGCGACCAGGACCTCACACAGAGCCTCACAAAGCCCTCGACACAGAGCCTCACACAGCCAATGCAAACAAAAAAATTTCCAAACTTCAACAATCGATGTGTGGTGATTATATAAAAACGCTTTTGGCCGAAAGATTATTCGGCCGAAAAATAGTTCGGCCGAACAATCTTTCGGCCGAACTATTGTTCGACCGAATAATCTTTCGGCCGAGATATTTTTCGGCCGAAAACTTATTGCCGTAAAGAAAATATCCGGCCGACCAAATTTCTACACGCAAATCGAGGGCCCGGTTATGGCTCCATTCGATTTGATGTTTATGTTTTCGTCCGAACAATAGTTCGGCCGAAAATAATATCTTTCGGCCAAAAAAGATATTTAGTTCGACCGAAAAGTTGTTTTCTGAAATTTTGGAGACTAGATTGTCACGAAAGTGTAACCCACCTTCGTGATTCCACCCTTAGTGAAGTATTTAAACTTGGAATGATTCAATTTAACAATATTACAACACAATTGGAATGATTTAATTTAAGAATATTACAAAACTTGAAAGTTGATAATGTTTATTCAATTACTTGAACTTGTAATGATCAAATTTGAGAATATAGGAAGGTAATTATGCAATCACCTTTGTTATAAAGTGAAAAACAAGTTTAAAAACATAAGGTAAGGTGGCTATTACATATTTTACTTTCAAGTTTAAAAGTAACAAAAGAGTATGGTTATAGAAGTGAAGTGAAATTGTATTATATTCATTGTCAATGTTTTTCCACAAGAAAATTGCACATTATATTTAGATATATAATCAGTTTACATAGTCGTAAAAAACCATTACAAACAAAGGCCTTTCCTTGTGTCTTCTCCACCAAAAAAATCAACTACATCTCGTATCAAAAGACAGATGATACCATAGTTCCACCATGATGTTTGTCCAAAAAAGGAAATAATATAACTATCTCCAAAATAACAAAGGTCAAGAACTTATTCAAAAAACTTTTGACACTACATTCATACCACATAATATCCTTAAAAAAAAAAACTCATAAAACAACATGATTTAGAACTGTTAGTACAGATTTATAAAAACTCTTGGTCCCTCATGACCATCATTCCACTGATTGTATGTGATAGCTCTAGGACACTCATATACAACCTTTTTTGATAATAAATCAGCCTCGTGATTTTCTTCTCTGAAAACATGGGCAAATGTGATGACAGAAAAGTGCTTGATGGGATCCCTTACATGATCTTTCCAACAGTCGATGGAAATTACCTGCAGAGAACCAATATTATTTAGCCAATCAATAACAATTTTTGAATATCCAATGATGTGGATATATGAAATAGAAAGTTTGTGTGCCAATGTGAGTACAACTCATGCACCCAAGAGTTCTTCTCTTGTGTTTGTGCCCCCACCACAATTGAGAGTCCACCTATAAACTATGTGATCATTTAGTTTTATAACACCCCCTGCTCCATTTTGTTCCCCATTTGTTTGCGCTGCCGCATCAAACCAACCAATGATTCTATGTTGAGGCAAGATATGGGAAGTGCACCTAAAGTATTTCTGAGTTTTCTGGGAACTATGGTAAGCCACAACAACAATATATAGAATACAAACCTTCTTCATAGATGGCGCCTTTGATTAAAAAATAACCAGATTTCTTTCATTCCAGATATACCAACATATAAATGTTGGCATAGAAGAGTAAATATAATTTTTTCTAGTCCAATAATCAAAACAATCCAACACTATGGATCCCAACCAACCAACGACCAACTTGTAATTTTTTATAATTTTTAACCAAACAATGCATGTGAATGGACATTTGACAAATAGATGAAAACTTGATTCTTTGTTACCTCTACAAAGAAGACATAGACCAAGCTCTTGCCATCCGCGCTTGAGAAGGTTATTCTAGGTAAGCAACTTGTCTTCAATGAGGAGCCACATAAAAAGTTTGATCTTTTGTGGGAACTCCCAGGTCCATAGACTCCTCCTCATGCCTCCATTAATGTTCTGCCATAGCTCATCTTCCAATGCATTATAAACATTCTTAGTAGTTAAAATGTCGGTATAGTCATCCCATGTCCACCTTAACTCATATTAGTAATCTGCAAGTGCTATTCCCACATCAATCAAACGATGTATGTATCTCTCCCATTAAAATGCAAGTTCGCCCACCAAGCCCAAGTCAATATTGTTAAGCCAATTGGTGCAAATAGTGTCTAGTGTCAGAGCACTTCTTGCTTGGTAAAGATAATATACCTAGTGGTCATTTAATTTTTTTATCAACTCCGTCGATAGATAGGATCCCTTACCCATCCCCAGAATTTCATCCTTACCCGTAATGATAGAAACCGCCACCCCTAGCTTCCAAGCTAGCCAGTGCACAAACAAAGGTAATGCATTTCTCAAATTCTTCCAAGTTTGAGAGCCAGAAGGAAGCGATGGGTCAGATGCGCACAACCATGTTATCATTGATGTGTGAGGAATATACTTATCTTTCAGAACCCACTTCCATATCCCAGGATGCATCAAACCGTGCCAAAGAGATTTTGTAGCTAAGGCTCTCGAGAAACAAAATATTTTTCTAATCCCCCAACCACCAAACTTTTTTTGCCTAGCTAATATCTCCCACTTTCATAAATGATAGGAAGATGGATATTTTGCGCTAGACCACAAGTAAGAGAAGGTCATCCTATGGAAATCCAGTTCAAGACTGTAACTGGAATGTGTGCTAACACCAACCAATACACCGGCTGTCTTTCCAGCACTGCCTTTATAAAAAAAAATCTACCTCCCAGAGATAGGAATCGGTTACACCAGTGACAGATTTTGTGTTCATATTTCTTCAGAAGCCACTGTCAATCAACCACCTTATAAGTGTCCATATTTAAAAAATATCCCAAGTATTTAAAACCAACAGACAGACTAATGATACCAAAATGAAACAGTGTAGTCAAATGATTAAGAAAATCCTGTTGTACACCAAAATGATGGAAAGTAGACTTGTTAACATTGATCTACAAACCAGAAGCACCGCAAAAAGTAGATAAAAGTGTATGAATTTCTTGCCATTCAACGAAAGATGCATTTGACATTATTGTCACATCGTCCACAAATAAGAGATGGAGAATTCTTACCAATCGAGAGACTTTTATAGCCGTCAAAGTCCCTTCCATATAACTATTTTTCAATGAGAGGCTCAACCCCTCCATTACTAGGATAAATAATAGTGGAGACAGTGGGCATCCCTGATGCAATCTTCTCCACTTGTTGATAAAATTTGTAGCTTCTTCGTTGATCAGAATGGCTAGTGATGTTGATGTTAACAAAACTTGAACTCCCACATGAAATCAAATTTCCCAAGGAACTTTCATTAGAAGTCGAATTTCCTAGAGATATTGTTGGAGTACACTATAGCCTAGATCGACTACTAATTGATATCTACACAAATTCCAAACAACATTACCGTTTTCCTTCTCAAGCAATGCATTACATAAATATTGTGGATATGATTGAAATGATGAAACACCTCACTTGAATTCCTTATGAAAAGTGTCATTATATTCACAAAATGGTACTCACACAAATATAAAAATTTTGGTCCATTGAGATTTGCAGAGCCTCCAACAATAAATAATAATTAATTTATCACCCTGTATTTTAAAAATGTAATATACGATGAGCCTATATCCCATGCTCTATATTCGATCTCACTTACCACATCTTCGCCTACGTCATCTTTTATTCCATTCAAATATCGAGTTATGAGGAAGATTATAACTCTTCCCCGTAACTCGATCTGCAAAGATTTAACCAGCACCCGCACCCAAGATTTAACCAACACCCACACTGTAATTTTTTTCATGTTTTTCAAAATTTAAAAATACCAATGTTTCAAAAACTTAAGTAAAATTCAATATCTTTTTAAATCACTTTCATTTTAATTTTTTGTTATAAGAATTTAAAATATTAATATTCTTCATTGTTAAATCATTAAAAATATATTTAAGTTTTTATCATAAAAATTAAAAAGAATAATATTCTTTATAATTATTAAATCATTAAATATATAATCTCTGTTAAATTTAAACATTTTTCCTTTTAAATTTAAACATGTTTCAAACCAAAAAACATCACATTTCACATTCATTTTTTTGGAACATATTTTCATGAATGTTGCATTCATTTTAATGTTTATATATTTTTTAAAAGTTTAAACATTTTTCAAATCAAAGAACATCACATTTTATTGGAACATATTTTATTGAACGTTGCATCCATTTTAATGTTTATATGTTTCACTCACCTTTATACAAAAGAACATAGATTTGCAATCTAAGAATAACCTTTTTCAACTTTTTCCATGATCATTTCGTTGCAATCAAACATAGAAAAGATTTTAGTCTTTGAATATATAAATTATGAATATATATTTTATAATATAAACTATATATATTATATATATAATTTATATATATAAACTATGAATATAGTCTATACATAATTTATATATAATAAATTATTTATAATTTATATACAATAATATAAACTATAAATATATATATATATTGTATATATAGTTTATACATAAATTATGAATATAGTTTATATATTAACTATGATAGTTTATATACAATAAATTATGTATAGTTTATATACATAGAACTTTGGATGTTTTTTTTGTGAAGCATCGGGTTCTTAATTAATGTTTAAAAGTCGACATTTCTTTACTATAGAGTTGAGTTGCATATTTTTGATAATCTAAAAGAAGTTTTTCAGTACAATTTTATTGCTCTTTCGGAAGGGTTCAGGTATCTGGGTTACCTTCTAAAATCGGGTAGTTACAAGGTGGAGGATTGGCATTTGCTCATTTCAAAATTCGAGAAGAGAATCAATCTTTCGTGCAACCAATGAATTTTTATTAAAAGACTCTATGTACTAATACAGACAATCTTGGAGGGCCAACCAATCTATTGGATGGCTATGGCGCATATTCCCTCATCAGTGCTCAATCAGAAACATCAATTAGTTTTCTCTTTCTTACGGTCAGGGGAAAAAAAAAACAAAGCTATCATTTTTGTAAGTGAGAGATCATAGCTCGGCCTAAAAGGTACGGTGGACGGGGTATGAGAAACATTTACGGGCTTTATAGGGCCTTGTAAACTAATACACTTTGGAGAGTTTTGATGAAAAGTAGCATTTGGCATCGTGTTATTAAATACAAGTACCTTCCTCATGAATCAGTTACGAGGTGGCTGATATCGGCATCAAGTTTAGTGGCGCAGGGATCACAGACATGGAGAAATATCCAAAAATATGTTCATCTTATTCTACATTGTCTTCCTTGGAGCCTAGGTTCAGGGCATTCCATCATTATTGGAAAAGATAAAATCCTTGGAATGGGAAAATACATGATCTTGTCTGAATATCTAGTAACAATGCTCAATCATAAAAATGTGTACTAGTTGTATTAGGCTAGCCGCACATGACACGATCTACTCCATTTAGCTAGAGAGTGAGGAGTTGGTCCAGGTGGGATATATAGTGCTTGAATGGGAGAGGTACATAAAGGATTTAATAGAGTTGGGTGTTCAATTGTGAGTTAGACTAGATGTCTTAAAATGGACCGATGGTGATTTTTCAGGCCAACTCACAACAACATATGTTTATAATGCCTTAGAGACAAAGAAGTGGACTAATAAGATTGGAGGATGGAGGAAAAAAATATGGGTATGGGTATGGGACTGTCCAAAAAAAATCAAACTCTCTGTTTGGTTGGTTGCAAAAAACAAAATCTTCACATGGGATAATTTACAACACAGAGGAGTTATAGGGAAAGGATTATGTCAGCTGTACAAAAGAAATTGGGAGTCGGTAAACCATCTGTTTGTGAATTTCTCCTTTACTATTTCTGTTTGGGATAAAATCAAAGTATCAATTCCTCTCATAACTGGGTGGAACGGTGCAACAATTACTGAGTAGAAATTCTTTTCCAGCCTATATCTTTTGGTACATATAGATTGAAAGAAATTACTCCATATTTGAAATTGGGAATCCTTCAATTCAAAAGGTAGTCTACAAATATTTAGCCACACTGGATGGCTCCAAGAAAAATGTTAAAATATCAAACCTGATAGCATCTGACGCATGGAGATCTAGGCAGACTATTATTGGGTGATTTGATGGGGCTGTTCAACAAAATGGTGAACAAAGTGGGGCTGGCGGAGTGATAAAGATCAATGATCATACAACTTATAAATGGACTATAAATTGTGGACACAGAACAAATACCAGAGCTGAGTTTATGGGGGTATGAGAAATACCTACCTTTGCTTCTCGGTTATCTTTCTCTGAGATCCTTGTTCTTGGAGACTCCAAAATAGTCATAGATTGGATAAAGGGAAAAGGTTCATTATAGGTTGTCACCTTAGACTACTGGAAGGAAAGGATAGTTGATTTCATCAAGCTCTTCATGACTATTTGCTTTGGCCACGTTTGTAGAGAAGATAATCAAGAGGCAGATCATTTATCAAAACAATCTCTCCTGAAGCATCCTGGAAACATTGCATATTATCTATGTGAAGAGGGTCATGAGGGCCAAACTATGTTTCTAAGTTTTTACTAGAGATGGTGTTTTTTAATAGGGGATGTCTTTTGTGCAGCATGATAACCGAGCAATATTAAACCTTATATATACACTGTATTTATAATACTCATAGAGATAATTGGAGTTTTAGTTGGGGGCTTTTGTACCCACTATTTAGTATATATGATGAACGATTCAAGGCAACTATGAAATTTTTTTGATGTAGAATTATAATATGTGAACAATTATATTTACATTATAAATATAAAAAGAAATTTTATGTGGAAAAATATAAACTATAATTTATTGTATATAAACTATATATAATAACCCATATAATTTATATATATATATAAACTATATATTTATATATACTATAAATTATATATATAATATGTATACTATAAATATATAGTTTATAATATATATAAACTATACATATTTTATATATAGTTTATAAATTATATATATAGTTTATAATTTATTTTTTATCATTTTCAACTTTTTAAATAATGTTTCCAACTTTTTAAATGATGATTTCTAGATTTTAGTCTCCCACATTCTTTCATGATCATTTCACTATTTGGAAATGGATAATGAAATGGGATACCTATCTTAAGTATTCGAAATTAGATAATGAAATGTTTTAATGATCATTCCACTATTTGAAAATGGATAATAAAATGGGATAGTGATTTTAAGTATTTGGAATTAGATAATGAAATGTTTCAATTATCATTTTACTATTTGGAAATGGATAATGAAATAGGATATTGATCTTAAATTTTTGGAATTAGATAATGAAATGGGATAATAATTTTATTGAAGGTTCTAATTGTTCACTCTTTTAAGGTTTCACAATTTTGATATATATATATATTTTTTTATGAAAAAATGTTATACATGAATATGAATATTAGGATTTGTTTGGTTAATTAATTTTTGTTTTTCAAAATTCATCAATTTATTTTCCATCTCACTTTGATAAGAAGTTGAAGTTAGATTTTATCACATTTATAGATTGTATTTTTGTATGTTAATTTTGCATTTTGATGTCCCAAAATTTTAAAGGATTATTGTTCTCACAATTTGTATTGCATTCTTCCCTTTCCTTATTATTTAAACATTATCTTTTACTTTCAAAGAAAAAAGACTTGATATGCATTAGATTACACATTCACTATTAATAATGATTGGCCCAATAAAATCTAAAAACCACATTAACATAATTAAATGAAAGAATGAATCAACATATGAAACCACCTAATTTTAACTTAAACTTGACATATATTTATCAAACATAATTTGAACATTAAAATATCCACTATTTATTATAGCTTTTGACAACAATCTTCACTCTTTGAATACTTAGTATCACCATATTTATGATGCATCATATTTTCTCCATTGAGGACTTGTTTTGTTTTTACCTATACCAACACATAAATGCAACTTGATGTTTTCATCAATTTATGTATATTGAGAATTTAACAAGGGTATTAATTATTTTAGACATATGTTTTTTTTCATTTTTTTACCCTTTTTAATCAAAGGTATTTTTTAAATTCTTCATATTCATCTTATTAAGACTCTTCCATTATATAGACATATGTTTTTTTTCATGTTTTTACTTTCTAATCCAAGGTATTTTTTAAATTCTTCATATTCATCTTATTAAGACTCTTCCATTATAACTACTTATTTTTGAGTTCTAGGTTTGATCATTTTGATGGGTTCTAATTACATTGATTTTCATATATTTTATTCTTGTTCTTTCCAATTAAAGTTTGGAAGTACAATGTAAACGTGAGTTTAAAATGATGGGAGTCAAGTTATGTGGCCTTAAATAGATGAACCCACTTGTAAGTGATGTAAATATTAATATGGATCCCTATAGCATAGAGCTCAATGCCAAGGCCTAACTAGTGAATTACTAGACATGTATGATCTAAATATACTTCTATGGACCATGTGGTATGATTACCACAATGAATTCAAACTATATAAATATTTATGTTGGCATATAATATAATGGTCTAAAAATGTGGCAAATAGGTGCCATGAAAGGAGCTATGATTCCA
>ML874686.1:0-11197 GCA_009831015.1 Picea engelmannii | reverse complement strand
TATATATATATATATATATATATATATATATATATATATATATATATATATATATATGTTTTATTTGTTGCTGATATTGAAAGATCTTTTTGGTTATAAATTTTTTTTTAAATGTCATGTGTCAACTCCATGTTAAGCACAAAATGAATTACACATCTCCCTCACACTTGGATGTAGAAGCATGTTTTGACACAATGAGAATGAAAGGAATTACTTATCTCCCTTCACACTGTAAAAAGCACTTCTTAACACAATCAATAATGATGACTCATAAGTTCATCTTGATAACATGTATTGATTCTGGAATATTTTATTGTGCAATAGTCAATCAGAATTCCCAAAACAAGCATTTTCATAATTATTATTATTAACTGTCCCATCATCATGTTATTTGTTTCTTTATTTTAAATCATGTCTACAATAATTTCTTAATTGTAAATTAGTATTCTGTAGTATACTTTCACCAATTCCTAGTATGAACTAACTTGTGATTCAATGCTCCATTTTATTGTTTTCATGTGCCTGATCCCAAGACTTATGCCCTTTCTATTTCATTACATGTCCATGTCTAGATGTCCATAGAAGCATCTATTCAATACTGTTTTTTCTTTTATCATATATTTTACTACAAATAAGTGCCATTTGTTAAATTATTGAGCTTGATTTCTTATGTGGATTATTTCTTTATTTTCTTCAACACTTTGATTCCAGCTTAATACATTTCAACAATAAAGAATCATAACTGAATAGCAATAATCATGTAGATATGTAAGCATGCACATCAACAACACATATACCCTGGGGAAACCCTGTACAGGGAAAAAAACCCCAACAAACGATATTCCTTTATTGCATTAATAATGTAAGATCACTTACAAATATCCATCATGAATACTTTGCTCTTAAAGAGCTTTCCAAGTTGACTCTGACCTGACTATGTAACTAAGAGACCTTGCTGCTAAGTTGCAGGAAACGCTCCCCCCCCCTCCCGTTTTTGGGCAGGAAACCGATATGGTATGGCTAGGAAACGCCCCTGGCCGTACCGTATGGCCGGCGGCATTTCTTGGCTGTACCGGCCTATATGGCCAGCGTTTCGAGCGTCTTTGAGGCGAAATAAGAAAAAAAAAGGGGGCCATGGGGCCCCCAAACAGTCAAATATATATCTTTTGGCATTTTCTATGCTTTTCTTGCATCATTATTGCATTTTTTTATTGCATTTTTTTCGCATCATTATGTTTTTCTTGCAATATAATGTCTTATTTAAAAAAAAACTATATATACATATATATATTTTTAATTTTTTTTATATATGGCGTTTCCCTAGACGTTTCCATTTTTGGGGGGCTTGTTTCGTACCGTCCCGGTTTCGGAAACTTGGAAACGTTTCCCTGTTTCGTGCAACTTAGCCTTGCTGATATCTAAACTCCTGTTACAGGCCAGCACTGAAGATGTATCTGAGTTGCCTTCAAAGATTGAGATACGCTGCCTCTTATGGACTGATATATCAGCTCTGATATGGGTTGTTGATGATGCCTCTATTTGACTGATACGTGCCTCTATTTAGCACTGATATTGTTGCCTCTATTGTGTTGATACATGCCTCTGTTTAGCACAGGTCTTGCTGCCTCTATAGGACTAATACGTGCCTCTGTTTAGCACTGGTATTGTTGCCTTTAATGTGTTGATGCGTGCCTCTCTATAACACTGGTATTGCTACCTCTAATGTGTTGATACGTGCCTCTATATAGCACTGATATAGCTTCCTTTAATGTGTTGATACATGACTCTGTATAGCACAGATGTTGTTGCCTCTATTGCTTTACCCTCACCCTGCATAACAACTATATAGAAGAGAGGGGTCGATCTTTGCTTATAAAGGAGTGAATAGGAGAAGAGGAGAGGGCTTGAATTAGAGGTATGAAGGCATGCTTGACATAATTCAGCTTCACACTTTAGTTTGAAAATAGAACTAGACTTGAGACTTCAGTTACAACTCACCCTTGACTTGGCATGCATGCGTACTAACTTTGCATGCATGCAATGTGTTATCCCCTATCCTAGGGATAACTAAGGAGATTATGTCTCGAGCTCCACAGGTCCTAGACATGGAGTACCGAGAGCCATATGACTTGAGCTTGGCCCTGGAGGGCCCATCTTTTCTTCAATGCCTCCTATCTATCAGTAGCAGCAACATCCATCCCATCGGCTTGATTCTGAAGTAGCAGTGGGTCTTGCTCCATGAGGTAATGAGTCCAGGTATCATGGTATGTGTCACTCTGATTCTCAAAACATTTGAATATGTGCACTGAATTCTCTTTTGTTTCATGACGTTTGGTTGGAAATTATGCTCTTTAACTTGTCCATACCTGGGGGGGGGTGATAGAGTGCCCTAGTAAGTTGGTTCCCTTAGGAATGAGTTGCCACTGGGTGGGTCTATGAAAAGTCATCGTCCATTCCTTCCATACTTACCACTTTTCATCATTATCCCTATCATCTTTCCCCTACATTGGTTCAGGCATTGGGTTTGCCAAGATAGTAAGGGTTGTACCTTGCCTTGTGGGAAGAAAGGGCTAAAGGCCCAGAGGGTAAAAGTAACTGGCAAAATTTAAAATCCGAAATGAAACCTTGAGATGCTTCGCTTAGGGATTCTCGAGAAAGTAATAAATATCTTCTCAGAAAGAAAATGAGAGTCGTAAAATAAAATAAAACTCAATATCTAGTTGGTGGATAAGAAGTCTCATCATGAGCCGGCCTATTAGGTCCATGGGCATGTAGCAGTATGACATTTCCATCCACTTGGTCACCAAACTAGGGTAGTGGTTCTTGGTGGCATAGCCAAGAGAAAGGGGGTCTCATCATGAGCCAGCCTTTTCATTTCTGTGAAATGCTTGTGGGTAACACTGTCACCACTGGTCACCACACCAAGACAATGTCCTCTAGCTATTCTATTGAAACGAAAAAGCAATAAGACAAAGATTAAAAGGCATTGAATGGGCTAGGAAACAATGGCGTCCATGACAAGGTTCAACTCACCCATTACAGAGGCACCCACAGGTAAGACCTACATTCCTTGTTATCACTGCACCCCTTGCCCAAACATTCCCTACACCATCTCATACATCTACATGACCTAGATTGGTCTTCACCTGGGAAACACCCCAAACCTGAGGAGGATTAGCCCAATAGGACGTCCTGAGAGCCTCTCCAAACCTGGCTTGTTAAACTGCATAACATCTTTGAACATTTGTCTGGGTAAAGGAGGGTTTGATGCACATGTTTGGGTAACTTGATTATTAGAGGGGGACACACTTTAGGAAAGGAAACATAAGTTTGAGGGGGTGGGACCCCCTTTCCTCTTGCTAAAACCTATCACCAAGCTCTAAGGGGGGCGCCCAAGGTGTGGGTCCCTCCCAACCTTTGAGTTCTTTACACTTGCCATACATTCATGAAGAGGGGGGCGTCCCTCTTGCTAGGGAAACTCAACAACTTGACACCACTTGACTTGGGGGGTTCTTTTCTTAACTTAGAAACTTTTCCTAACTTACGAAAGACTTTATGAAAAATTTCGCCCTCTTTTTCCATGACTTTTGTCACTTTTACAAAATTTGGCTTTTTTACCTTAGCCAATTATTTGCTGGTTTTTGACTGACTTGGACTCCTCATGGACATTGACCTAGCAAAACTTGTCCAATTGAGCTGAAACTTGGTACAAGGATGTAGGGGGTCATAATCCATTTGATTTGAGCACTCATACCCCTATACAAAATCCCGAAAGACCAAATTTTTACATTTTACATCAAAAATAATTAAAAAAATCTCAATTTACGGAAATTTTAATTATTAAAAAAAATCCTATCAAAACTTAACAGAATTCCGCAAAACTCTAGGATATGTCTAGCATGGTCATATACAACACTTTCATCCCTTATTTACCTATTGGGCTCGATCATTAGAACGTCTCTCACCACTTTGGAGAAAATTTGAGTGAAAAACTCAAGTAATTAAAATCGCTGAAAAAACAAAATTAATTACCTAAAGAAAAAAAACACTCGATGAAAGGACTTCCCTAATGATAAATTCCTAGGCCACTAAATTACAAATTTTGACCCATGCTAATATGTTACATTATAAAATTTTCCCATGCAGGGGAGCGGACATTCCGTGGAGAGAGAAAGAAGTTTTGGGGACAAAACTGCCCTGCTGAGCCCAAGGTCTTCAAACTTGTACCACAAGGTACATATATTCATGGTACATGACGTTGACACCTAGTTGAAATAGGTGGTCAACACCACTTATTTCACCTTTTTCCCAAAGTCACTTTAAAATTAAACATTATGCTTAAGTGAACACTTTGGAGCCTCTTAGTCCCCATTTTCTCATGAGACTATAGTCTACTGGGGACATATAGACTACTAAGTCTCTGTAATCCTCTTATCAAGAGATAGGGGACATTACTATGTAAAACCCTTTTACTTCTCCTAGTAAAACCTTAAGCAACAAATTAATTCAAGAAAAAAATGATAGATATGGTGGGGTTGTAAATCCTTATACTCCCCAAGAAAGTCTAGAAAATCACTCTTTTAACCAAGCAATGAAACAACAACAAGATAATTTCCTTACCTAGTCCAAGAAAAAGCAAGATAAACCTTCTCTTACCAAGATAATCCACCACAAATGCAAGAAACTAGCTCCAAGAGAGGTAGCGCACCACTTTTTCCACCAATAGCCAAGAGAAACCATAACAAGAGCACAAGAGTTAGAGATTTACCAAGGAGGGTGGAAATTTCAGCTAGGATACTTCTCACAAGAGGGAGAGTTATGATAAAAATGAATTAGAGGTGACCTCTATTTATACAAAATGTTCTAGACATAATTTGTCCACAAAGTTAGGGTAAAACACAAGAAAAGGGGTCAACAGCCCTAATCTTGCCCCTTTACATAAAATAATACTTTTTAATTCATAATTTGCACATGAGTAAAACCCTAATTAAGATGTCACCCCTCTAGGGTGACGTTTTGGCACTTTTGCAAGTCATTGGAGTAGGAGATGGGTGAGCTAGGCCTCCAAAGGCCATGTGTGTTTGATCCAAACCTCTTCTCCACGATCCATGGCTTCCTTCCTTCAAAACGTGACAAGTGTCCTCAACAACCACCAAACCCTAGCCCTACTATGATGTCAAGCCCTCAAGGGTGATGTTTTGGCCTTCTTGGGAAAAACGATTGGGTGGTAGGGGCTAGATTAGGTCCTCCATGATGTCCTCTAAGCCTCCAAAGGCATGTCTTCGTCATCTGACATGTGGGCCCTTAGCATCCGACCTGTGGACTTCAAGCTCCATGGAAGCCCAAGCTAGGATTGCTCTTCCAAAATTGTCCATCAGCTAGGTCCTGCAAAAACAAATGGATACGCCCTCCAAGGATCTCAAGTCAAAGAATCATGATGAGTAAATCAAATCAATAAAAGAGCCATCTAAGCATGCACATCCAAACTACCTCATCAAAATAAACCAATACTCAAAGACCATATGCAATTTGCCAAGTTTAGGTATGGGAGGGTTGACAAAATGACCTATTGGGTGAATCATACCTCAAGTTTAGGGGTATTTCCTGAGGGGGCCTCCTTCTAAGTCATCTGGATGAGGTGTCATGGATGAGGGGAAGACTTTTGGGCATGGGGTTCATGACATACAAGGGGTCATAGTGTCTCATTTATGGGTGCCTTTGTAGAGGGTGTGTTGCACCTTCGTTTTCAATGCAACCTTTTTCCAAACCCATTTATTTCCTTTAATTCTTTTAACATGTTTCCAGGTTGAATCCAAGGTGGGGCTTCTATCTAAGCATGAAAAATTGTTCCCACCTTGACTCTACCTTGGTCACATCATGCTTCCCCAAGTTGGAAACATGTGTGAGGCTTCTACCTAAGCAATAAAAACAGTGCCCACACATGCCCCTCCCTGGTTGGCATTTGTTATTAGTTATTCTTTCAAAGGTCCCATCAATTTTTATGAGAGACGTTTCATTGTCCTTGAGATCCCTAGGCAAGCATCTAGAAGGTTAATGGTTTGGATTTTATCTTTTTGCAGCTACAAGCCTCTGGACCTTCATCCCCTTCTTCCCATGAAATGAGGGACAACCCCTTCTTCGGTCAGTACACCCGAAAATCCCAAAAGGTAAGGAGATGAGGGGATGAAGTGTGGAAAGTGACAAGTATGGTCGGGAATGGGATGATGAATCGTCAAGAGGACCTCCCAATAGAAGTCATATCCCTAAGGGTGACCCACTTACTAGGGAGAAATGTCAACCACCAAAGTGAAACAGGGAAAAGAGCATAATGTCCAAGAAAACGTCACATAATAAAAAACGGTAATAGATGTAACAAACTCAAATGCCTCAAATATTGAAATGACACTCACCATAATACCTGACTTGTACCTCATGGAGCAAGACCCAATGTCTTCTGAAGGTCAGCTGATGTGGTGGGTACTATCGTGGCGAACCTGGAGTTGTGGTGGTGAGGTGGGTCTCTGTCTGTGCAAGTGGACACTGCTGGTCAAGATGTCTCTCAGTACTCCATGTCTGCAACCTGAGGGCCTCGAGACATCATCTCCTTAGTTATCCCTAGGAGTTGGGGATAACACATATAACCAAAATAGCACAGAGTGCAATCCATATTTGAACCAAAATACATCAACAATGAGGCTTTAAATGGCCTCTAGAGTCCAAAAAAAATCATGCTACAATAAATAACTACATATCTTCAAGATCATTACTTATATTAGGACCCTCATCATCAGTGTCACCCTCTAAGCATTAAAATGAGATAAAAAAATCTTAACATGCCTAATAAGTGATTTTATTTGAGTGAAGGGTACATTTTTACAAGGGTCATGACAGAAGAGTTCAACAATCAATGTCAGCAACATCGAGGTACATAGAGGTCTTGATGCCCTTGATTAAATGCCAGTTCCATGCCCTCATACATGATAGACTCCAGTGGAAACGTTGCAATCTTGCCAATCTTGAAATCCTAAAAACTATTAAGTCTACTGAATTTTGAATGGGACCTAAAATTCTACTTTCTCCATATGAAGTCCAATGAGGTTGGAACCACTCTCAAACATCCTGAAACAATTAATGATAATGTTAAAAATTTAAGTAAAAGGATGAAAATGAAAGATAAAGGAGAATTCTCACTTAACATTACCATTACCCTAGGTCTAGGTAATAGGTCCCCCTTCCAGTAAACATTGTTTTTTTCTTAAAAAAATTTAAATTTGTGGCTTTGGGTGCGCCATACGAGTTTTGTACGGAACCAGTTAGTTTTGTGAAAATGGTCGGTTCGGTACGGAACCGGCCAAAAGCGGTTCTAGTCCACCGGTCCGCCCGTTTTCCTCTCAAAATTGGTTCAACCAGCCAGTTTTGTTGGACTGGTCCGGTTTTAATAACACTGATATATACCCATGCAAGGGTACCCTTTCCTAAGAGACGTGACCTTTCGTTGAGAGGTGTCTCTTCATTACAATTATTAATTGTTGAGTGATTGATTATTTATTTATATTCATATTTTATATTATATATATATTTATGTCTGTTGCAAATGAAAACACACTGACCTCCATACCTCCAACTACTTTCTTTTATACTCTAAAGCTTACCAAAAACCATTTTTCTTGGACTCACTCTTCAGAGCACCTTGGGATTCATTCCCTTATGTCCTAGCAATATTAATCCAGGGAAATCCCCTTTAGCCAGAGAAGAGCTGGCCTAAAGTGAAAGAGGGATTGGTGAGGTGACAGTGGCCTCCCTCTTGGTTACACTGGATTGCACTTGAGCTTTTGGACTTTATCTCTATAAGTGCGCGTTTGTGTGATAACAAACAACTTATGCTTTTGTTGATTTATTAATATTCAGTCAAACAATAATCTTTATGGTGAAGTTGATTTTTTAGCCGAACCTCACAACTAAAATTTAACCCAACTACTAAACTCTAGTTATTTAGTTCATACAGCAATTAGTAATGCCCATGTTGAACTTCCCCTGATGATTACGGTGCTTTAAATTAAAATATTTGATATTTACGTTTCTGTCTACAGCATCGATCACTAGTAAAAGCTAGATATAGGATAAACAAGAGATTGGTATCACATGGATAATTGATATAAGTAATCTACTATGCAATATCTAATTTGTATTCAAATAAATGAAGTCAAATAGAAATTTATTATATCATCCCGAGTCTAGAAGAAAAAGTGATTGATTATTCTTTTCATCTTTCTCCAGATCATATGATGGCAATGAAAATGATCAATGAAGCTCATTTAAGAGGAGGAAAGATCAAGTCTTTTGTCTCATATTGTGGAGGCCTTCCGTCACCTGCTGCTGCAAATAATCCATTAGGCTATAAGTTCAGGTATAATTAGACCATGCATTCTCACAGGTTTGATGACTTTCTTTGAAATTGTAAGACTAACAATTTTAGTGGTGCACGGGATTTACGAAGCAACAAGCCTTATATGTCCAAGGGGAATTTCTTGATTTCAGTAAGTGTATAAAATCTTATGAAACAACTGGAGCAAATATAAACCACATCTTGTGCTATAACCAAACCTCTTAAAACACTGAATTTGTTGGAGACTATTATATTTTCTGAATTGAACAATACTAATGATACATCTTTTCTCTGAAAGGACTTTTTTAAGAGACGAAAATCCAATACACCTTGCACCCTAGCAACACATATCTCTAACATTTTTGCTAGCGTAAATCCATATGATCAAAAGATAGCTAGTTAAATTCAGTAGACTGCTATAGAAAACAACCTTGATGTAAGAAGAATAGACCTCTTTGGCAACCAAACTTCTTTCACTGTGGGGACTGTTATCCCTCATATTGCATGAGGATTGCATATGTGATTTTCATAACATGATTCAGAGATTTGTTTGGTGAGGATTGTACATGTGATTTTCATCACATGATTCAGAGATGTGGGGTGGCATGATGATTCTAGCCTTCTAAAGGTTGGAATTTTGGTAAAAGCTGCTTAGATTGTGCAGTATGTTCTTCATGGACCTTTGGGCTTGAATTGGAGATAGTCCTTTCATGGGTGATTGTCATGGTTTGTTTCTTTATTCATGGTTGCATATCTTTTCATACTGTTCTCATAAACTACAGCCTGTGGATTTTTTGCCATTTGGAGGAACGCTGATGCATGTGGACTAGGAGTGCAGTCTGGGTGGTTATGGTTTGGTAGGTGATTGCCAGCAGTTTGGGTGTAACCTGTGGTTTGTCCTCTTTGGATGAAAATGCTTCCCTGATGACACAACTCTCAGCAGGGCACTGAGAGTTGTTAAGAAGGGCACTGAATTTAAGAAGAAATTTGGTTGTTAGGGCGCTGCATTCTCAGATAGTTATAGGGCTGTTTTATGTGCCAAATAATTAACTTGATACAGATGCTATTTCCATCATTCTGGTGATGAAGATGCATTATTCAGAGGAGTTTCCAGCCTTTTCAAGGGGTTTCCAGTTGCTAGCTTGAAGTGGACTTAAAACCAGATTTGGAATCCTTCCACCTGGTCACCTTAGTAGCTACTAATTGGTAATGTTCCGAAGCTGGTATTTACTTGGAAACCGAGGGTTTATTCTGAGTTTTTTCTGTTTGTTTGTTTGCAGGTTCTAGTCTTCCCAGTTTGCGCTATGAAGATTATTTGGAGTTTAATAGGGTGCAAATGACAAGAATACAATAGCCATCACATCCATATAACAAGATACAAGAGATATCACACCATGAAATAGCAAAAATGTCAGATCTGACCTTTATTTAGATAGTAGATGATCCGGAATACAATAGATCTGCATATCTGGATATATGAAGATAGAATATCAAGGCTGGAATGAATGCTACAGAAAACAAGCTCAAAGACTGAAGATAATAGCCTCCAAGGCTCTACAAAATGTTGAAGATTAGAACAAGATCAACTCCTTGTCCTTCCAAGGCTGGAAACCCCTCTTTCTGCTGAGTTGCGCACTATCCTGATGGCTGTAGCTACCCAAGATTTCGTCCCTCTTCTTGTGCTCCAAATCACCCCAAACTCTCTGGAAATGTAGATCAGGCCACTAGAAACCCCTAGAATGAGTTTCTTGCTGATTGGAGGTGTTTCGACCCCCCAGATTGAAGATTTTCAGGTCCTATCAGCTTGCCTACTAGGTATGTCTTTGACCACAGTTAGGCTCTAAGTTTTAACTGTCAAATGAAGTATATGTTGCTGTTTTATAACAGCCAACAGTCCAAAAGTTTCTTGCTGATTTGTTACGGTTATACTTGCGATTTTGGGTGCTCTAGCATGTAGTTTTAGTGACCAGATGTTAGCACATGCATACCAAAATAAATATAACACACCTATAGATCTTTACAGCTGAAAATAAANNGATCTAAGAGACTAATCAATGCATTTGTGTACACAGGTATTTTTGGTCAACATGACCCTGGATAAACCCCCCCGGGGAAAACCAGTTTGAGATGTATATGTATATATGAGGAAAGCAGAAGATGGAATACAACAAGTACAATACATGAAATAACCTGGTACAATAGCAGCCCAAACTGAGCTGATATACAAGCTCAAAGTACCAAGTGTGCCCCAGAAAGGTGCACCCCACATACAAGCTGCCGAATCCACTGAAACTGCTCCAACTGCCAACTGTGAGATCAGATATGGAAACCCCTCCACAGGAATGAAGCTTTGTTGAATGGCCTCCCTCTGCAACTGATCTCATTGCAATTTGATGGCTAGAAGTCCTACAACTGATGCGCCCCAATCTGGCAATGCGCCCTCCACAGAAGTAGAATCTCTCCAGTAAATAAACAAAGCAAGTAGCTAGTAGCCTCCCTCCATGAAAGCTAGCGCCCAAGCTCAAGCATCCTCACAAAACTGACCTCATGCTCATCCTCCAAGAGCTCCTCTCACAATGAACAAATGAATGAATGAACAATGCACCCTCCTTCACCCTTTGCGCCCCTCTTTGACATCCAAAAGGAAACCTAGAGTATGAATGGTGGAGATTGTTATCCCCGATATCTAGGGATAACTAGGAGATCATGTCTCGAGGCCCACAGGTCCTAGACATGGAGTACCGAGAGCAGGATCGACCTGAGCATGGCCCTGGAGGGCCCATCCTTCTTCTTCTTCGCCAGACTTGTCCT
>ML874685.1:6342-25248 GCA_009831015.1 Picea engelmannii | reverse complement strand
TTCTTTAGCTGATGAACATTTACCCACCTTGTCCTTAACTGAATCATATGGGCCTTCCAAGATGAAATCCATTGCAAATTTGTTGTTTGTTTTCAATTCTTTCTTGGATGCAATATTTTCTTTCTTTGTAGCATTGTATCCTGTCACAATTGATTGTCAAATATCATATCCTTGTGCCCCTAAAAAGGTTCTTGTTTTCGTGCTCCAAATATCAAACTTTAGACCACTCCGACCATTAAACATTGATACTCCATTCTCACTAGATTCCATGATCTCCTTCTAGTGGTTAAACTGTTTCCTAAAGGACCCTGCTCTGATACCAATTGTTGGATTACTGAGAGAGGGGGTGAATCGGTAATCAAGATTTTATACACTTTTAACCACATTTTATATTCCTTTAACTTATTCAACAACGTTCATCATTTCATCATTAATATGTTATGGCATCATATGACATTAACATCCATCAATGCATAATAAACTATAATAGACACATCCACACAATGCACAATACACCAATATTTTACGTGGAAACCTAATGTGGGAGAAAACAACGAAATTCTTTTCTTATACGTCTTTAAGAATTACATTCAAGGAAGCACCAACTTCCAATTCTCTGGCTCCAACTAGAAGGAGGCTCCAACCCCCTGTGTTCTCTGGCTCCAACCACCCAATTCTCCGGCTCCAAACCCCTAATTCTTAGGCTCCAACCTCAAGGAAGCTCCAACTCCATGGTTCTCCGGAACCAACAGGAAGGAGGCTACAACCCCCTTTCCTTGTCCCGTCCAACTGCCCTGAAATATAAGTGCCAAATGTAGACAACCTATCACTGTCAATGAATCAACCATTGTCATTATCACTCTGTCACTGTCATTGAATCAACCACTATCACTATCACTTTGTCACTGTCGACTTGTACCAACAACATGTAACAACCTATACCAAGCAACCTGTACCGACAACCTGTAACAACCTATACCAAGCAACCTGTACCAAAAAACTGTAACAACACCTGTACCAACAATCTGTAACCAACAACATGTGCCAATAATTTGTCACAATAATCTCATCAACCAATCATGTACATCAACAACTAGCACAACCTGTACCACCACAAGTGCATCAACCATGCACATCATAACACCTCACAACCATCACCAATACCAATATCTCTATGCCACATCAACCATAAACCATGTGCCAATATCACTACAAATATGTCCAACAAGAGTACCAACAAGTGCCTCTAACAATGTACCAAGCATGTACAAATCATGTATGAATAACAAGTCAAACTATGCAACATCAAGATGTACCAACATCACCATACCATACACCTCATGTATATGCTAACTCATCAACTAAGTGTCTCATCCATGCAATCAACATAAACCTCAACCATATACGAAAACATACATCAAGACAACCAACAAGAGTCTGCTAGCAATACATCACAAATCCATAATCCACATACCATAAACCCTTACATAAAACCATGTTTCAAACCTCACTATTATGTAGCCTCAAGCATGTACTATGTCATGACCAAATGTAACCATCAAAACATGAATATAAACATACCTGTAACTATGTAACATACCTGGTGTATGTGATCACAAACCTGCAGACCTTCCTTAACTTCAACAACAAGAGACTAACATTTTCATCAAACTTTACTTTAGTCTCACATGACTAATTTTGGATTAGTCAACAACCCTAACTTGCAACAATCATAACTTTGTACCTGTAATGAATGAAGGTCTAAAAATAGTACACACTATTCTTCAGTGTCTTGTCTACAATTCCTCCAGGTTTCACTTCTTGGAACCTCCCAAAAAATGAGTTATGGAAAAAATGGCAGACATTGTTGAATTCTAGCTTATTCTAGAGAACGAACTTGTCGAGCATGCCACACACAGAATATTTGTTGTATGGATCTTAGAAAACATCATCAAAATACTTTATTCTCCCTTGAATTTTCGGCCTTCTTTACTTCACCTTCCCTCTGAAATTTGCCTTAGATCTGTTTTGGTTACCTCAGTCACTTGTGGATATTCAATATGCTCAATAGGTGCTAATGGGAGACCCTTGCTCTCTTATTTATATTCTCCAAGTAGCTTCCTCTAGAAGTATCAACTTTTGTCCACTTAACCACTTAACCACTTTGTCCACTTAGCCACTTTGTCCACTTAACTTAACCACTTCCCACAAATAGTAAGTTCTCCACTTGTTGCAACTAATTTATTTTTAATTATTTTCTTAATAGAACCACTTAACCCATGATTAACTCCTAGTTTCACCCATTTGACTAGTCAACTTCTTCTAGGAGTTTCTAGAGTAATTTTGACTTCTTTGACCTTCTAGGGCTTCTAGAAAACTCATGAGGGTTCTCCAACTTCACAAGGCCATAACTTTCTAACCGTGAGGAGTTATGTGACATTCCACATATCATCGGAAATAACACGACATGTACTATTCATATAAAAAAGTCTCACCTGCAAATATACTGATCTTTATGCCTTTATTCCTTAAACAAACTCGGTTCCCTTACCAATACCTTTGTGCTACTAGAATTTACTACCAGACTTCTCCAAGGGTTGACATCAATCTACAATATCACTCTCCAAAGGTTGAAATCAATGACAACCAACTATCCATCAATATAAAGGAGCTATCCCACAATTGTGCCAAGAGTATCCCAGAGAGGATTGAGGATCTTTTTTCAATTGTTGGATCAGGTGAGAAATTTTGGGATCTTGCAACCACTCATGATGAACGACTTGTAGCCAATCTTCTACAATGAAAGAGAGAGAAAAGAGGGATCATTATTCTTCATATTTCCTTGAAAGAACATCAACAAACAAATTTTCTTTTCCCTTTTTGTAAACGATCTAATAATCATAGACGAACTTGGTCACCCATTTCTATTGCTCAGTGGATGAAATTTTTTGTTCCAAAAAATACTTGAGGCTATGATTATCAGTTTTAATTTGGAAGCGTTGCCCCAAGACATAAGGACATTAGAGATCCATTGCATGAAGAATAGCCAACGTTTCCTTTTCATAGGTGGACTTGCCCAAATTTTGCTCAGAAAGTTGTTTATTAGAGAAATCCAAAGGTCTCCCATCTTGCATGAGGATTGCTCCAATTCCTTTGCCCAAATCATCACATTCTAGGACAAAAGTCTTGGTGAAGTCATGTAGTGCCAGAATAAGAGTCCTGTGCCTCTTTCAAGGCTTGGAAGGATTTATCATTGCATGAGTCCAACCAAAAGCATTATTTTTAAGGAGAGCAATGAGAGGAGCTGCAATTTTACCATAATTCTAAACAAACTTTCGATAATAGCTTGTTAAAACCAGGAAACCACACAAACATTTGAGAGTTTTATGGTGCAACCAATCCTTAATAGCTTCAATTTTCCAAGGATCTATATGTACACCATCCTTGCCAACAATATGACCCAGGACCTCTACTTTAGAGGCTCCAAAAGCACATTTGGACTGATTGAGAAAAAGTTGATCTTTAGACAATAACTGTAGGACTTTATCCACATGGGAAATATGGGTTTGCCAAGTTTTAATTAATGTAGATGAGGATATCATCAAAGAAAACTAAGACAAAATGATGGAGGAAAGGATGGAATATATGATTCATGAGACTTTGAAAAGTGGAAGGTGCATTACAGAGGCCAAAGGCCATGACCAAGAACTCATAGTGATCCTCATGAGTGCGAAAGTCAGTTTTGGGAATATCCGCCTCTTTCATACGTATCTAGTTGTATCCATAATGAAGATCATGTTTGGTAAAGCACTAAGCACCACTTAATTCATCCAAAAGGTCATCGATGACAAGAATGGGGAATTTGTCTTTGATTGTGATTTTGTCAAGGGTGCGAAAATAAGGACACATGCATCAGGTGCCTTCTTTATTGAGTACCATGACTATAGGGAAATAATAAGGGTTGGTACTTGGACATATAACACCCGCAGTGAGCAATTCATGAATAATTTTCTCAATTTCATTTTTTACAAGCATATGGATGACGATAAGGGTGAACATTGGGAGGAAGATTGCCAGGGACCAGGGGAATGGAATGATCATGTGCACGACGAGAAGAAGGAAATCCTTGGGGATTGTTAAAAATAGAATGGTGTTGGGATAACAGATATTGGAGGTTGGGATGCATAGTAGGGAAGGGGTTCTCAAATGCTTGAATTTAATGGAGTTATGAGATAATTCCATAATGACCCTTTTTGAGTAGCTTTTCCAATTGGTGGGAACTAATGATCATAGGGGAGGCTATTGTGATGCCTTAGAAATGATATTGTTGTCCTTCTTGTTGGAATTGCATGGTTAATTCCTTAAAATCCATGGTGATGGTGACTAATGTGCGTAGCCATTCAACACCAAGCACAATGTCACAATCTCCCACACTAATAAAAAAAATATGGGTTTTCATGTGGTACTCACCAATTTGTAGGTGTCGATTTTCACAATTCCCCCCACATTTCATAGAACCGCCATTTGCAATCATGATTTGAAAATTGTTGACAAAATGGATATAGCACATGGTCTCTTGAGCAATGCAATGATGGATAAAATTATGGGTTCTGGCACTGTCGACTAGGATAATGAATTTCCTGTCCTTAATGTAGCCAATTAACTTGAGGGTTTCTGGAGAAGAAATACCAGTGAGAGAATTCAACGAAATAAGCGGTTCAACTTCTGATGGATCATAGGGTGGAGTATGATCATCTACTTGGGGTATCTTTTTAGCCTAGGGAAAATAGACATCCTCTTTAAAACATCCTCATGAATGGCCATGAAAAGCTTATGTTCCTTACACTTATGCCTTGGAAAATATTTGTGATCATGGTTATAACAAAGACCCTTAAGTTGGCATTCAACCATTTCTGCCAGGATTAATTTCTATATCTTGAGAGGAGTAGCATGAGGGGTTGGATTGGTGGGTCGAGGGAAAAAAATAAAGGAGGGTTTTGTGTTTTTGAAATAGACTACCAGTTGTGCTTCCTTGGCATGTTGAGTAGCTTATAGCCAAGTCCGAGGGTGAGCCATTAGGACATGGGATCATATGTCATCTTCAGGCCACTAATAGAGCATTCTTGGAAGAAGGTGTCAGACATGTCATCTATTCAGAAATCCAATTGCTCAAAGGTAGTGATATAATATTCCACTATACCAGACTATTTCATCTTGGTCAAATGGTCCAAATGATGTGTGTCGGTGTCAAAGCGTTCATAAACATTTGTAACAAACTATGTCCAAGCAACATACCCTCTACATGAATTTTTACACCATTTCCAGTGCTTACGATCCAAATAAAGGACATCCATACAAAGTTTGGCCAAATCATCAATGATGTTGTGCAAGGAGAAACAATGTTCCATTTGAGTGACCTAACCCGTGGGATCAGAGCGATCAAATTTATTCACATACACTTTAGGAAGATGAAGTTCCCAATGAGGAGGATTAGAATGAAAGCATGTGGATTGGGAGGAATCAACACCTTCTAGGTTATAAGGTTGTTCAACGAAGGTAGGGCCCATGGGTGGACTCATCCATTCGTGGATCTTGGAAGCAAGGGATTCAAGGTTGTTATCCATGTGTTTAGAGATGGCTTCCATTTTGGCCTCTATGGTGGAATTGATGGTGGAATTGATGGTGGAATTGAGGGCCATAATATTGACATTGGGTTGTTTAATTTTAGCCTGCTTCTTGGATATCTCAAATGACAAGGCATTGAAGTGAATGTCAATTTCTAGGTTGCGGGTTTCGACCATGGTGAAGGAAAGCAACAAGAATGAGGCTGGTGGGTCCACACAGAAAGGGGTTACTAGAGAAGGGTACCATTGTGATCAATGGAAAGAGAGGAATCCAATGGAAGAGGTAGAAAATAAGGGTGTCGGGAAGGGTGGGTGGGTCAACAAAAAAATAAGGATTATAAGTGATATGTACCACGATGATCAAGGTGAAGAGAGGAATCCAATGGGATGGGTCTTGAATAAGGGTGCTATCGGGACCACCATACTCTTTTTTTTTACTCATGCAGAGCTATACTCTATCCTAAAGAATACTACAATGGCAGAATGCCCAAATTGTTAAAGGGAAAATTGTGTAGGAATTTTGCAACCTGGATGCATGAGGAAAGGTTGCGTTGTAGAAGTTTCCCTATGTTTCTGTTCTGTTATGTTTCAACAACAAGGGTTAGGGTTTCCAAGGTTCCTACAGACAAGGGTTTTCCTTATGTTGGAGCTCGGTAATATATATGCGGGGTCGAACAATATTACTCAATTCAATTCTCAGGGCACCAATTAAGGAGGCTCAATTGTACCCTTAGCCATACTACTCAATTACCTAGGTACTAGAGAGTATTCTTACTAAGTGTTGTTCTCGGTGCCATTATAACAGTCAGACAGTCGATAGGATGATCTATAATTGGTTTCAAGAGAACTAGGGGAATCTATATATACCTGAAGGTATGTAGGAGTGATGGCCGTGTATAGGTGTTGTTTGATGTGGTACTACTCAAAGGGTACCAACAAGGGTTACAAAGGTTTCCAACTTGGTGAAACAATGGTTTCAAGTAACTTATGAAACCATTTGTATTTCCTACATGTAGTCCTCCCTAATCATAGTTTTACCTGTCGAACAACAAATATTTGTGCTTTAAAGATGTTGACAATACATGTCTCTGCCCTGAAAAAATTGTCCCAAATTTTTGCAGAGGAATGTGCTATGATACCACTTGTAAAGTACCGTATGTATTATGAAAAGTATAACATAATAACTATGAAGAATACCAACAAGAATAACAAAATATAGAGAACAATAACACCATAAATGATATCTTTATTGATAGAAATCCAAGTTCACTTGCCTCTTCGAGGGGTAAACATATAGTAGAGTAGAGCTTATTTACAAAATAATTCTCAAGACAAAAATTTCCCATGCTTTTTACTCTTATTTATACTAATTCCATCTTCAAAAGAACATTCTAGAGAAAGATCTTTCTAGAAGCAAAAACTTCTATTAAGTCTTCTTACATTAGACTTGTTCACATTATTCATAGGCCTTATTTACTAGTGTTGGCCTTTATTACATAAAAACCATATTATTCTAACTACATGAGGGGTTAGGGAGGTTAGGTACCTAACACAGATTAGCTCCAAGGTACAATGTTCCATCATAAGTGACTTTGAGAGGCCTCAAAATATGGCAAGGAAGGATCCTTGGCCAACCTAGCTCCAACGTCCTCCTTCAAGTAAGGGGATGGCCTTACCCCAAGTCAAATAAAACCGTTCTAAGTGGATGGATTCTTCCATTTCTTCAACAAGTAATCAAAAGTGTGATCAAAATCCCCTCCACATAGCAAGGGATGAGTGCAATGTCATCATCTTCAAGTGAAAAGTCACTTAAGTGACTTCCACATCATCCAAGTGGCCTAAAATAAACCCCACGATTGTCATAAAGTGTCCCAAGAGAGGTCGACCCTCCTTTAGAGAAGAATATGCTTTAAAAAAATGCCAAAGGAGGGTGGAATTTAGGCATCTCACACATGACAAGTGTAGAGGAGGTTCATGTGGAGGAAATTAGCTCGTCTGTGCCTCAAAGAGTGTGACCAATGCCTCAAAAGACATGAATTTTCCTCGAGAAATATGACACTCGATGATCAAGTGTAGGGTCATCTCGGATGGCCAAAATGTGGTACACACATAAGAAAGAGAGGTTCCATCAGGTAAGGTGTGCTAAACCACAGGTGTGACAACCCTTACAAAGCACAACCACCTTTTACATAGAAAATAATAAGTGAATAGTTAGGGCTCTATAAATTATGTATTCGAGTATATCCATCTAGAAATGCCCGCATACCTACCCATGACATAAATACCTGACTTTAGAGGGAGTTACCACCTCCAAGGGGTAGTTGGTCAAAGTAATAAAACAAAGCACCTTGAGAATGGGGACTAAAGGACATGTCATGACTATTCACCCGAGGGGATATGGGTAACCTATAACCAACACTTGGACACAAAGTCATCCCATCATGGCCACATACAAAGAAACCATCACACGTTGGGCACATCAGAGTGGTCACCTCTCATGAAAAAACGTATGGTACACTGTAGAGAATCTGGGGTGTAACATGTACCATTGTAATATAATCTTCGTTAATGGGTTAGGGTTGTAATATAATTCATATTAATGGATAAAGGTTTTAGATGTCATGGGATACCTATATATTATATTGTTAATGATGAAGTTAATATAATGAATAAAATAGAGGTGTGACTCTAAGGTTTGTTGGTTTTCTCGGTTAAGGGTTTCTAAGGTAAATCTTTGTGTAGTGTGTGTGTGCCATTGTTATTATTTCTATTTTTCTTAAGAATATGTATGCATTATTTCACTTCAAAGGATTAAAAATTACACAACCTTGGTAAAAAGGGGAATACATGTGTTAAGTTGCAAAAGGGAGAACTAAACTTGTCTCAGGGGTAGGCATCACCATGGTGCATGTACTAGATTTGTTAGTTAAAACACTGACTATAAGGTTTTATGGATGAGTTATATCTAGGAAAAATATCAATGTCTAGATAAAGAAGAAATGGAAACTAATTTTAGGGTATGCATTAGGTTTTCACACTTTGGTGCTGGGATGGTTGTCGTTTTACTTCAAAGTCAAAGATGATACTTCAGTTATGTTGAAGGTGCATTGGTTTTGGGGCTCTGTTGTGTTATCTTTGAAGGAATGGGTGCCAGGGTTTGATCCTAGGATGGAGAGGATATCCATGCATATGGTCTAAGTTAATATGCTTGGTTTGTTGCATAAGTTTTGGTCTATGGAGATTTTTAAGGTCATTGTGGATAGGCTTGGGACATTTCTAGAAGTTGACAAGTAATTCAAATCTAAAACTTCTTGCTCGACTTGTCTTGTATTGGTAGAATTGGATTTAAAATAAGGGTTGGTAAAGGATATTCAAATAGTTGTGGGGAATAGGTCAATTGTTCAAAGATTAGACTATGTTGGCATTCCATTTTGTTGTGTCCACTATCACAATTATGGACACTTAATCAATGATTATCTGCTCAAGTTTCATAAAAAAGAGTGGCGAAGGAGGAGTATTGATGATAGCAAGATAAAAGGTAATAAATGAGGCTATCTGTTCAAAGAAAGAGGATGAAAAATACTTTAGGATAGTTGTGGGGTGAGCAGAAGGTTATGGAGGGGATTTGTGTTGGATTGGTATCATGCAAAGGGGAAGAATCTACATGGAAGACTTTGATTTCCATCAAGGGGATAGTTCAATGGAAGTTAATTTATCATTGGTAATTTTGAATATTCTACATCTGGTCATGGAGGTGGGGGAAACCACAAAAGTTGAAGTCTTTTGCAATCCTAGCTTCTACAAATACCGGTACATTAAACTTAGGACTCTCCCACTTAATGTTTGTTGGAAATTATGTTGTAGATTCTTCTCATGATGAGGGGCCTTTTAATGATATTTATAAAGGAGTATATGTTCTGAAGTCAAAAGAAAGGATATAATTTAAGGAGGATATGGGTTTAAATTCCAAGGTTTCTTTGGGATTGGGTATGGATATGTCTTTGGATGGGTATGGAGATGCCTCCAAGACTTGCGTCAATTCTGATTCATATGAGACATCCTCTTACACCATCAAATCCCTTCCTGTCAAACTCGAGGATGCTGTGAGAAAAATCACATTTGTTGACATGCACCTAGAAGTGTCAAAGGTGGAAGAGAAGAAATATGTTGATGTATATCTACTTAAGCATAGGGAAACATTGTCATAAGGAAGTAGAGAGAGATAGTTTACTTCAAACATAAAATATTATTTATGACTTTATTTTTATTTTCATGATGACATTTCAATTTGACATTCAAGGCACATATTTTTGGACAACATACATGATATTTATTTTTGAAAACTTTTATATCATGCTTTATGATGCTTTGGGAGATACAAGTGTACTTGATGATATGCCATGATTACATTGGCTGCTTTTGATATATATTCTTATGATGATGTGTGCAACATATATTGAGTAAAATATGGAGGAACAAGGAAATGTTGAGAATAAAAAAAGTAAATACATATAGGGGCCCCACCTATTAATTATTATTCACCCTTATCATAAATGAAGTTGTCCTATCTTAACTAAAGTTATTTAACTTTAGTAACAAAAAGTAGTTGAACCACTTGAACTACTTTTGAAGAATAAAAAGAAGAGAGCAAGGATAAATAAAAAACATGTGAAAATAAAGAGAGATACTTCTGATAAGGTTTGCTCTTGCCTTAAGTGAAGTTTCTTATTCATTCATTTTTGAGTTTCTTGAGAGCTAGTTTCTCTTATTGATATGAAGACTACTCTAAAGGTGGAAAAAAGAAAGGACTGTGAAACATAGACTTGTGACATGCTTCAAAAGGCCATTCATTCATCTAATAATCTGTTTAGTTTTATTAGAATTTTTGAATTCAATTTTAGTGTTGATTAAGGCTATTTTGCATAGTCAAGACTGTGATGCGCTTGTATCTTGGTTGATTTGGTTTATTTTATGTATTGGTCTTTTTCTTTGAGACACCATTTGTCTTTGTATGATTCAAAATTACATCCTATACTTCTAAGTCTAATTCTGGTCTAAGCCCTTGCAGGGGTTTGTAAAGAGAAACTTGGTTGTAACTCAGAAAATATATTAATAAAATCATTTTCCAATTTTTTCTCAATTTGAGACTTGTTGTGTATTGGTTTTCAGATGTATGTGTTCTTGTATTTATTCATTTAAATTCTTATAAACTTCATTTACAAGCACATTTCTATTTTTGAATTTTATTTTACTGCAAAGCATACAAATATGATAATAGCATCAGGCTGGATGAATTATTTATTGAGGGTAGACTGATATTTTTAAACAGGATATAAGCCTAGGGTAACATCCCACCTATCTCATCTAGCCTAATGGGATTCAAAAAATCTTGAGTGAGGATATAACCATTCCTCACCTCGACATTTATTTGGTGACCATACCGGGGAGCATATTTTAATCTCTAGTTCTTTTTCTTTTGTTTTATTTTTCTATTTCTTTTGATGAATGACTTTGCCTACCTAACAACAACCTAATTTGAGGTTTCTTGATTAAAGAAGTATTACATTGTATATATTTGATTTTATTTTTGAAATTGCCCGTACTTGCAAATAATTTGAATGTTCTTGGGAGACTATAGCCCACGATATTGAGATTCAAGATCAAAGAGAAGCCCTTCAAGGGCAAGCTCAAAATAGGCCTCCTAAGTAAACTGTTGTCTTATGTCCACCCAATCTCTTCTATCAAGATGGTTAAGAGGCCAATCTCTTGAATTTGATCCTTTCTTCGAAATAGGAAGGAAAAAGGAAGCTTTAGAGAATCTCCATCCAAAGCTTAGAAGATATTTTTCAGATTATCCATCTAAACAACAAGAAGTTCAATATAATTTCTTCTCAGGAAACCCACAATGACTTCATCCAGTCGTTCTGGTAGTACAAGTGAATCCACTTCTTCTCTAATAGGAAACATGTATAGTCACTACAATCATGTCGTGTCAACTACAAATCCTACCAAAGTCATCAAATAATACAATTTATTTAAATTTGAGGAGGATACAAATGCTACTCCATGGCACGTGTCTTCTCCTCTAGATTTGGCTCCGACCACTGCACCTCTTCTAAAATTCAAACACCATTTGCCTAAATTTTCTGGTAATGACATTATTTCAGTTAATGAACATCTTATTGCTTTTTCAAATGCATGCCATAATATTGGGGCAAATGAAATGATACCGATATGAGACTTTTTGTCAATTCTTTGGAAGGAAAGGATACGATTGATTTCTTTGAATTACCACCCAACATCTTTACAACTTGGGCTGAATTATCGTATTGGTTCAAATCAACCTATGGACAACCACAAAGTCTAGGGGATTTTCTTAGAGATTACAACAATATTGTCTATAATAAAGGTGATACTATTAAATATTTCAATTTACATTGCACCAAATTATGCAATCAGATTCTAGAAATCATCAGACCTCATAATCATGTTGCATTAATGCACTACTATAAAACCTTGCCTTCTGCCTATCATCACAGGCTAGAGGAAAATAATTCTAACATTATGGGATCTACATTACATACTTGTTTAGAATTTGAGGAATAATTGGCAAGAACAAGTCTTCGTTGAAGGCTTTGTAAAGTAGAACGAATGTCAATTGTGTTGCAATTAGTCTAGGATATGAGCAATCGAATGATTGCTTTTGAGAGAAAATGGGTTACTTCCACCTCTGCTCCAACTGAAACTTATGCCCATGCCGCCTTTAGGAATCAAACTAATAAATTTCATCCTAAGGTTATCTTCCCAAGAACCTCATGCAATTTTTGTGAAGAGAATCACAATGAAAATACCCATGAGATCAAAGAGAGTGCAAGAGACCATATCTTTAGAAAACGAGCTGATACAACTATTGTTGCCTTAGATTGGGCTCAAGAAGAGGATGCCATGTTGATTAATACCCGAAACAAATATTATGCAAACAAGGACAAGGGTGGTCCTCCCAAGATTACTTTTTCTCCTAGCTCATCCTCTCAACAGACTAACCCTCAGGTTAGAAGGGGTACACAAATTCAAGAGGTTTCTACCTCTTCTTCTTCACCCAAGTACAATATTTTGAAACAACTAGATACAATAAAAGAATATCCATCTTTATTTGATATTGTCACCATCCCTAAATAACAAAGGCATCTGAAAGATTTCATGGAAGGTAACACTTCCATTATTGCTAGTTTATCTAAAGAACAAAATGAAGAAGGAATGTACACAAATAAAGTAGGTGTATAATGATCCTAGAAGTTATGTTAAAAATCCTCCCTTCTATGTATTACAAGGATAATGGATAAAATTGCTCATTGTTGTCTAATTGATGGTGGATCAGGTCCTAATGCCATGTCTAAGATCATAATGGAAGAGTTAGGTCTTTCATGTTTGCATGAAAATTCAAAGAGTATATTGTCTTACAATAGTCGATAACAAGTTACAATCAATGAAATCAAGGATGTGACCTTAGTTTTGTGTGCTCACCCAGAGATAAGAACCACGTGTAATATTCAAGTGAATGACATGCCAATTATGAAACTATTACATCATTTTGGGAAGAGACTAGAAAACATTAATTGGTGGATATATTTCACTGGATGGGACACACATGTCCCTTCCCAAGAAAGGAAAGAACATCATTTTTTTCTGGGAAGTACAAATCTCACCTTACATAGAAATTCTTCCACAACCTCATGTAAATTATATCGAGGAAGATATGGGTGTATACTCTATTTTTTAGGAAGAAGATAATAAGTCTATTTCACTGCCTCCAGATCCTGAAGATGGAATGTGGCACATTCATTTTGATGGTGCATTCTCAAGTGAGGGTAATGGAGCGCGCATAGTATTGTATTCTCCTATAGGAAAGATTCATAAATTTTCTTACAGATTGGAATTTGCATGTACTAACTATGTCACATAATTTGAAGCCTTGATTCTTGGAATTGAAATACTTTCAATCTTGGATGCTATCATCTTACTGGTTTTTTGGATTCTAAACTCGTTGTGAATATGGTTAGAAGAATTTATACCCCCTCAAACAAGTTGCTTAAAAGGCATACACATGTAGTATGGTATTCAATCTCCAATCTTTTATCTTGTAACATCACTCATATTAAGAGAGACTTGAATTTTATGGTTGATAGGATTGCTATTCTTGCAGCTATCCTGACAAGGAAATTACTTCCTTAGAGGCTTGATTGTACATTTATGAATTTATATCATCCTAATTTTCTTAACAATGTAGAATCATGGAAAGTTTTTTCTGATGATGAAAGTATTTGTGCATTTTTGCAGAATGAGCCATTAAAATGAAAGAAAATTATATCTCTAGAAGATAATAATTTTCCTAAAGGATTGACTCTTCTAGAGATCTCATTCTCATCCAGTGACATTGACAACAAAAATAAAAAGGAAGAGGAGGAGTCAAAAGGAAAAATTGGAAGTACGATTCTGGTGAACATTGGGATTCAAGAAGACCCAAAGACTTTAAAGATCGGAGTCCAATGTTCAGAGGAAGAAAAACATAAATGTTCCATGAATTTAAGGATGTTTTTTCTTGGTCATATGAGGATCTACATGGTTTTGATCCTAACATTAGTCAATATGCTATTCCTATCAAGGAAGAAGCAAAGCCGGTAAGGCAAAGACAAAGGCCTATCAATATTGCCTTAGAATCTACTATTAGAAAGGAAGCTGTAAAGATTATTAATGCTCACATTATCTTACCTGTAAAGTATTCTGAGTGGGTATCTAACC
This sequence comes from Picea engelmannii, assembly GCA_009831015.1. NCBI lineage: Eukaryota > Viridiplantae > Streptophyta > Pinopsida > Pinales > Pinaceae > Picea > Picea engelmannii. Next base: position 10,825 of record ML874685.1, on the reverse strand, counting down.
TTGTTCTAGTACGTAAGAATAATGGTGGTATAAGACTATGTGTTGATTTTCGTGCATCAAATGGGGAAAGTGTGAAAGACAAATTTCCTCTTCCAAATATGGAACTCATTTTGCAGCAAGTGGCAAGATCACAAATGATGTCCCTTCTTGATGGATTTTTAGGTTATAATTATATTCGAGTCAATAGAGCTGACAAGTAGAAAACCACATTCACCACTCATTGGGGCACCTATGCTTATGAAAGAATGCCTTTCAGTTTAATAAATGCAGGTGCCACCTTTCAAAGGGCTATTCAAATAGACTTTGACGATCTTATCAGTGAAATTATTCAAATATATCTTGATGATTTAACTGTCTATTCTAGAAACTGACAAGATCACTTTGATCATCTAAGAAAAGTGTTCCTTCATTGCAGAAAATTCAGAATGTCCTTGAATCCTACGAAATCTGTTTTTGGTGTCAATGCAGGTAATATTATCGGTCATATTGTTTTTGACTCATGAATCATTATTGACGCAGAGAGGTTTATTGCAATCCAAAATCTTCAAACCCCATATTCAAAAAAATAAATTCAATCTTTTATGGGTAAAATCAATTTTGTTAGAAGATTCATTCTCGATTTTGCTAGAATGGTCAAGCCTATTCATAATATGCTAAAGAAATATCGATCATTTTCATTGAATGAGGACACTGCAAGAGCTTTCATAGAAATCAAGAAAGCAATCAGTTTTTCCCTTGTTTTGGCAAAACCAGATTTTGAAAAATATTTCATTATTTACACTAATGCCACTAAAGAAGCAATCTCTGCTATTATTCTTCAGAAAGATGATCAGAACAATGATAAACCAATAAATTATATGAGTTAGAGCCGATGAGATGATGAATTTAAACATACTTTGATTAAAAAACATACTTATGCTCTTGTAAAAGCCATTGAAAAGTTTTTCCATTTTATCTTAGGCAAACCCACTCAAGTAAAAGTCCCTTTGCATGTTGTAAGTTTTTTGCTTTCACAAACACATTTATCACGAAAGATCACACATTGTCTTGTTAATATACAAGAACATGACTTCACGATCACAACCTATAACACTATTAAGGGAAAATATCTAGCCTTACACCTGGCTCAACACCTTGAACTAGGTGCTTCTTCTGAAAATGATGAGGGTGCTTTGTCTACACTTTTTTCTGGTTGAACATGATAATCTTGATTTAGCAGAACATCATTGGTATCAGGATATAATCTAATATTTGCAATTTCAAAAATGTCTTGATAATCTTGAGTACCATGAACATATGAGGACTAGACTTGAAGCTTCCAAATATATAATCTTTAGTACATCTCTTTTTCTGTAGGACTGCTGATGGATTGTTTTTACGTTGTATAGACAATATGACAACTCGAAAAATATTAAAGGAAATTCATGGATCAACAGATTCAAGTATTCACATTGGTGGTCATTTTTCTACTAAAGCCACTGCCCACAAAATTTTTAGAACTGGTTATTGTTGGCCTTCAATTTTTAGAGATTCTTTTAGATTTGTACATGCCTGTATTGAATGTCAAAAGTTTGCTAGCAAATAAATTTTTTTTTCCATGCCCTTGCAACTAGTTCTTCTTGATTTTCCCTTTTCTAATTGGGGATTGGACTTCATTGGTCCTATTAATCCTTCATCTTTTGTCAATCATATTTTTATCTTGACAACAAAAAATTACTTCACAAAGTGGACTGGAGTTGTACCACTCAAACATGCACAAGATGAACATGTAATTCCATTTTTGGAATCCGATATATTTTCTTGTATTGGTCTTTTGATCGAAATAATCTCTAATAATGGGCCAATATTTATATCTGGTAAATTGATCCAATTCCTTAATAATTTTGGGGCGAATCATTTAACTTCATCCACATACTATCTACAAGGGAATGGGCCAGTTGAATCAACAAATAAAAATCTGTTCAAAATCCTTAAGAAGATCATAACTGATAAACCTCACTAGTGGCACACTTTACTTGCCTATGCATTATGGGCATACCAAACCACTACCAAAACCAATATTGGCCATACCCCTTTCCAACTATTATATGGTTAAGAAGCAATGATACCTGTGGAACTTGAGTTGACCTCCCTTAGATTAGCATTGCGGGTTGAGGAGTTGAACTCTATAGATATCCCTTAGAGGATTCATGTTATGTTGACTCTAGAAGAACAAAGGAGCTTTTCTCTTGAAAATGTTAAAAGGAGGCAACAATCTGTTAAGAAATATTTTGACAAGAGGGAAAAATCAACAACTTTTGTGACTAATGAAAAGGTTTTACTTTGGGATTCTGCTCATGATGACAAAGGTAAACACTAAAAGTTTCAAAAATTATGGCTTGGTCCTTATATAATGGCTTCTGTTGTTGGGAACAATTCATATTTATTAAACGAAACATATGGGTGATTGTTTTCTTACATGACTAATGTTTCACATTTGAAACACTATGTTGAACTTGGCTTATTTTTCACCATCTTCAGTGTTTCTAGTACATTATTTGATTTTTTGTTTGTATAGTTTTATTTTCTTTTATCTTTCTTTTCAGTTCTTGATTTTGATTTCGAAATTTAAGTCAAATATGGATCAATCAAGTTGCCTATCTAATAATTAAGTGATCAGGGGATCAAATTTTGCTCAAAAATTCAAAGTGCTCGGAATCGCTTCAAATCGAACGAGAGCGTAGGCCTCATTGTTGCGAACCCACCGCAACTTGTTTGGGTTCAAATGGACGTCGGGAACGAGAGATATCGCGATCTGTTCAAATCGTCAAACAGGTAAAAAAAAGGGATGCTGACTGTGCAGTCTGTACAGTCCGTACAGGCTGACGTGGCATAGACTGTACGCTGACATGGCAGAGGTGACATGGCAGTTTCAGATTGGCTGACAATTGGATGAATTATGTTTCGACACGTGGCAGTTTTTGGTTTGTGGTTGAGTGCCACGTGGCCCAGTCATGGGCTGCCACGTGGCACCATTGTATTGGGTATTGGTTCAAAATTATATGAAGTCCATGGGATTCGAACCCCAGACCTCCCCCACCGGTCAAGCCTTAACAAAGTCCGCCCGACCAATATACCATGCGTTGGTTCTTATAATGTATATGGCAAAATATATATTTGAATTTGATTAAAAGTTAATGTGGCGGGGGGTTGGGCTGGGGCTTAGCCCCAGCCCGCAGTTATATTACGAATACCATATGACCATTACATATGTGAATGCGCGCGAATATGTAACGGAGCCCCAGTCGCATACATTCAAACCATATGACCATTGTGTAAGCGGGAGTTTGGTGTTGGTTTCAAACGGTTGGGTTTTGCGCCGACACGTGTCGCACCCACAACAAATCTTTGAACGTAGCCCCTTTTTCTTATAGCGCGCGGTTGTATGGACGACCCATGTGCCCCCGAGTTTGGTGGTTAGGGGCTGGCGCACCCATAACCGTCCTATAGTTCGCACCGTTGGCGCGGTTGCGTTCGGTGCCGGGTTTTTACGTTTTAAATAGCGTGTGTGCTAGGTTGAATGGACAAGGGTGCGTTTTGTAGATGCAGAGACAACAAGCTTGAAGGGGAGACTTCAAGGAAGCCTAACTTCTTCATTTTTTGGCCAAACGAGGTGCCGAAAAAGCCCAGCTAGGGGTTTTTGGACGCTCTGAAGCCATTAGAGCAGTCTGTTGGTCATTTTGAGCATTGTAAAGCACGTTTTTGATCACTTTGAGCAAATAATAATAATGATCCATTGGAAGCTGGACCAGGAGATGTAGCCCAAGAGAGGGGTGAACTCCTTTATCATTTGCTGTGTTATGTGTTTATGTTCATTGATTATGCTGCTATTTATATGCATCTTAAATGAGTAAATCCTATTAATGATGTGTTGCAAAGTTGATCCATTTGCTTTTAACACATAAACTTTACTTGCAAATATTTTCAAGATTTCAAGTCTTCTTCATTTTTAGATCAAGTTGGTATCAGACCACTGGTTTTTGAAGACTTGATTATTTGCAAGTGTTTTGTTTTCTGATTCTCACAAGGTTGAAACTCACAAGAGGAGAAGGTCAACTTGTGGAGCCAAGTTCTCATCCTTCAAGGAGGAAACATATACAATCACCGCAAGTTTCAAGGAGGCATTCACCAAGTATGGCTCATGAAGAAAGTCATGAACATGTTCCTGCAGAAGATGAAGATCTCAGAAAGGCTATCATGGAAATGAGAGAGATGATGAAGATCTTGATGGAAAGGAATGCAAGGTTGCAAAGTGAAGGCTCCAACCCTTCAAAGCATAAGGGAGATAGTGGTGATAAAAATCCAAATGGAAATGGAGGGAATGGTGCTTCTCCACCACCCTCTCCTCCATCTTCTTCTTCTTCTTCTTCTACCAATTCAATACCTCTTCCGAATTCTCCAAAGGGACATGGTAAAACTCCTTCGCAAATTCCTTCATTAAAGC
>ML874684.1:6789-18906 GCA_009831015.1 Picea engelmannii | reverse complement strand
CTCCCTCTCACTACTACTTGCCTACCAAGCCATACCTATATGGCCACCTTCCACCTATGGATGTGAATCGGATCCATTGGTCATCTGGAAATGTCCAAGCACTTCCTTTACTAGACTTTAGATCAACCTTTCCTTAATCATTCTACATGATCCTCATAAGGAAGTATGCAATCAACATCATCAACATTTTACTTATGCTATTGACATTCCTGTTGATATTAGGTTATCATCAACCAAAATATCCCATCAACACACCATACCTTACCACCAACCATAGGTTATAATAAGTATATGTGCATGTTACATACATTCTTACTCATTACCATATTCTTTACAACATGATATACATACATTCCATTCTCATGCATAAACAAGTATTCATGTCAACAAACATGTACACATTTTTTGTATAGCCATGATCTCATAAACTGGCTCATATGTTCATATCACTTCACCTCTTTTATGACGACTAGAAATAGTTCAACAGACTCTTTCTTATTTGGCTTGATTAGATCATCTCAACAACAAGTTTCATTAATAACAGGTCAAGTAAACTGACCTTACAATTTTCCGTCAACCCTTTGTTCATGAGGAGTTATACATACATGGCTTAGTCTCTTATTCAAACAACAATTATCATTTCCAGGGGTTCCATCACCACATTCTTATAGGGAGTATTACAACCACCAGTTCATTCATTCTTTGAACTTAAGCATCTCTTAACAAGATTCTACCATTTTATCTTCAGATTCAACCATTAATGCTTATCAACATGTTATCACCCCTGTAGGAGAAACTATCAATTTATTAGGTGACAATCGTTCTTCTGTTTCAAGGAATCCCAAAACAAGATTTTAAATTTGTAGTCCTTCTTCTCAAGGAACTTGTGCAGATAATAAAAAATATTTTAACATAGAAAATTCTTCCTAATAGGCTCATCTTGGCCTTGCTATACTATTTTTGTGGTTGATATTTGGCCCATCTAGGCCTGGTGTTTCAAACTCACTCCGATACCACTTTGTAAGACACCCAACCCCCTAGGTACCTTTTTAAGGGATGGGTTATTAGATTGTTTCTTTTCCTCAACCATATCAAAGCTTCTTCTCGAGGGCACCATTGTCTTCTGCTCGTCAAGAGATTTCCAATGACTATAACCATGCTTAAAACAAGCTTTGGATCAAAAGTTATGGCCTTCTAGAGTTCTTATGCCTTCATTGGCTAAAATCCATATGTCCATGTGGAACCCATGTGGTCTTTCTGGAACGAACGTGCCCACTGGCGTGGTTGCTGGCGTGGAATCCATGTGGTACCCATCCATTGGGACCCACGGCCTATCGACCCCCGACTCCTTCATGCCCAATACTACTTAATGACCCCAATATACAATATACTAGGTATCGACTCACTGGGGCACCGAGATATCGTCCCTCGGATAGACCAACACTCATCCCATCTTCAAATGCCTGGTATGGTGTCTGAGTTGGCACCCAGGACACATGAACCTATCATAACTTGCCACCTTGCTTAACTGTGACACGACACATGGATACCGAGACACCAAACCACTTCACTTCACCTTCGAGGATCAACGCATGACCTGGTAGCGTAGCTAGCATCCCCGAAGCGTGGTGCCATCATATCTAGACACCTAACATGGCACGTGGCCCTATCATTTCCTACCACCTAGAGTGATATGTGTCATTGATAACACATCACGGTATGCACCCTCAAAAGGCCAAATCACCATGACATGTGGAATACTCTCTACTTGACATGTGGACCACTTAGGGCATGAAACATCATCATCATATGCAAGGACTTAACCAACAAGGTGTTGACACCTATCTGTTATTCATCTGATGATACGAGCATATGTTATCTTCCATAAACAAGTACGCGAGGGGAGGATAGAACCTTTCTCGGGAACCCTACCCCATCAGAGTACCATGGCACCGATCCCTTGGTCGTTTATACCAACAACATGTGCCTTTCATCTCCAGAACTCTCGATCTCCTAGAACCATGTCATCGACTGGATCTCTATCTCCATCGACCTATCAACATATCAAGGCATTGAGACACCGACTTCCTAACCACACCATGAAACAAAAATCCCTGACAGTCCAGGGTTCGATTGAATCCTCATGACAAAGATCGATAGTGGAGATCTATCCACCCTTAGATCCAATGACTACAATCCAAGGGCGTGCGATCTATGTGTTTATGTCAAATAGGGATCCACACTTGGTCTGTGAACAAATCTCTAGGCTGCACATAGAAACCTCCAGTCTTGATAGTTCCATGCTAGCATCCCCTATCATCGTGATGTCACCTCCCTCCTCCTCGTGTAGGATAATAATGGAAATTTGGGATCCTTTCCTAGAACCGTGCCCTACCGAGAAATGACATATTGAGTCTTTCCCGAACGTTGCAAAATTGGCATATTTTCAAGGTTCGGTACTTTGGTACCCTGGGCATTGGTCTCCCTCCCGAGCTTATACAAATATCTACGGCTGAGATCTTTCGGTTGGTAGATATGACGACCAAGAATTAAGAGCACTAAGCCAAGGGAATGTATCCCACCAAGGCCACATTCAACCTGTCAACCAATCATCTATTGATTGGTGTCACCTTCTATGTACGTTGACATCCACGTTTGCTATGACACATCACAAGGACTTCTCTCTCTCTCTCTCTCTCTCTCTCTCTCTCTCTTTCTCTCTTCATGGTTATAGAGATAAAGACATGGAACTAGGGGTTGGAACCCTATCCCACTGGGGTACTAGGACACTAGGGGTACTGAGTTTCCTATCAAAACCCTCCAAATGAAATCTCTGGAGGTTTAGGCTCCGATCTCACTCTCGCAACAGAGATCCACGACAAAGATTTATCCCCCTAAAATATAATGGTTGAAAATTAAAGGCTCCCATCCAAGTGTTTTTTCGCCCAACAAAGGTCCCACCTAGACTCATCCACCAATCAGGTGCTGACAAGTGTCACTCTTCGTGTCACTATGGCTACCTTGTTGGAACAAAACGTCACTGTGATGTCATATTTTCACTCGTTTACAAGGAGAGGTTTGGAACCACTCATGGAAACCTTGACCTATCAAGCATTGACATATCAACATTTGACGATTCCTATCGCATCAGACTCCTCGGTACTTTGGGGTCCTGATAACTGATCACCCGAAACTTTATGATGGCCCCCAAACACCCAATACAATCGGACGACTAACATTTGATTTCTCCGTCGATCCAACAAATCTTGAGTCTCATTGGTTATCACAGGAAATTATTCGGTTTATGGTTTAGGTTTGGACTTAGTAGTCCTATGTCCTTGCACTGCATCAACCTATCAGGCTATTACCTTGGCTCCCTTGGGATCTTATGCTTCTAGAGAAAGCCTCGAGTCTCGCGGAAATGGATTCCTCCAAAACATAGGATATATTGGTTTAACGACCTTCTCGGGCCTTCACGCACCGATGTACAATTTAATTCATTATTCCTTGGCTTATAGATTTGGTTCTCTTTTTCACAGGAAACCCATTACAACATATGTAATTACTATGCACATGAAAACATATACATACTCGCTTCCTTTATCTCAGAATAATACATAGTCCTTATGCACATAGGTGTAAATTCTACACAACTATCATAGTTCTACAAATGCTCAGTACATAACCTAACCAATGAAACAAGAATATATTATTTGAATGTATCACAAGTTACAACCATTTAATTAATCTAGAGTCATGCATATTTAAGATCGATCACATACAAGCCATTCATTCCACCTACACAGAGAATATGCAAATACTTATATGTTTAGTGATGAAGTAACCAACCAACTGGTTGTGGGTGTACACCTTTCCACCCAACCGTAAGCTCAGATGCTCCCCTTCTCAACATTATGGCCACCTCCGTGCCAAGCCATGATACCACCAGGGAATCTCTCTCGGTTTTCTCAACAAAATTTGTAAATGAAGGTTACTTTGCCTCACATCACTATGGTAAGGATTTTCTCACCCACTTTGATCTAGATTTAGGAGCGGAACGAACTGATTAAAAATTGAATACAATAAACACAGAGATATGAAGAACAACACAAATATCTAGTGAACAATATCTTCTATTGAATAAATGAAATAGGCCGAAACTGTAAAACTGCAAAACTGAAACACTTGCTCAAATGGCGGTAGCTATCTCTGAGAAGAGATGTGGCTGCTACGCCCATTCATATGATAAAAATGATTAAAATGAGGATCCCGAGGCATTTTTGATATTATTCATGAATTCCAAAACCATAGACATCCAAAAAACTAACCCTAGGAGGTGAAATGCCAAAAGTCATGTGGGCCCCTATGGTTAAGTTGGTACCTCAACTTCCCAGGGTCGCAACTTTTGCATACGACCTCCATTTTAGGTGCATGATAGCCCATTGGAAAGGTCTTTTAGAGAAATACACATTACACTGTCGAATTTTGACTTCGTCTACAATTTTACTGTGGTGAGCCTAAAAAACAATGCTTAGGGATCCAAAATGGCCCTGGAAGTACACCGAGATGTGTTGACATGAAAACATACAAAATAATCCAGTTGGATTAGGTGAGAGGCCACCAATATCCACCTGGAATATGTTTAGGGCTTCAGACATCCCCATAAGTGTAGAACTCACAATTACAAGGAAGTATAGAAGAACGTGTTGAACCAAAAATGGACAAGAGGAACCAGTTGGAATAGGTGGGTGGCCACCAATATCCACCTAGATCAATCCTCCCCCCTTAGGAAACAATGGTTTCCATTGTGTTGAGTTCCCTCATCAGGTGAGGAAACTTTTGCTGGATTTGGCCCTAGGTGAGCCACTTGCCTTGGTGTAGGAGTTTCCCTGCCTTGAAAACCCAATAAAGTTCGGTCCTTTGTTGGCGAGTGCCCTTGAACTGTGTGTCCACTATCTGATCAGTGGATGTTTGTTCCATGCAGTCACGATTGAGCTCTATTGGTGTCAGTTGTTCTTTGATCTCTGAGATGTCCAATAATGGTGGAAAATATGGCCGAAGGAGGTCCAAATTGAACACTGGGTGCAGGCCAAGGAAGGGTGGAGTGTTGAGCTCAAAAACATTTCTACCCACATCCTTGGTGATAGTGTAAGGTCCATAGCGAAGTGGGTGGAGCTTCCGGTGGGGCCCTGCGAGACAATCCTTCTGCAAATGTAACCAAACTTTGTCTCCAACCTAAAATTGGTGCGGTACCCTGTGTTTATCATGGCGCTACTTGTACTTAAGCATTGGATTTCTGCAAAATATTCTAGACCTGTTGACAAATGTGTTGAATCCGCACAATGAATCTAGTGGCTTTGTCCGTCTCAGAATGAACATGGGAAGAGTTTGCCTGTGTAGTGGAAAGAGGCAGTGCAACATCAATGGGACCCAAGGGTTGGAATCCCAGCCCCACCTGAAATGGGATATGGTTGGTGGAGCTATGGAGAGCCCTGTTGTAACTGTGTTGAACATAGGAGAGACTCTCATCCCATGTATGTGGATGCTTAGATTTGTACATGTGCAAGATGTGCACAATCATCCAATTGTTGACCTTTGTTGAAATTAGGTTCTTTTGACTGCCGCTATCGAGAATGAAATGAAGTGGAGCCCCCTCTACCCACATCTGTGAGTGAAAGAGGCATTCCCCTTCCTCTAGTTCTTTTGGTTCTCTTGGCCGGACTTTGTTGGTAGCGACACTACAATGGGTTTAGCATCAATAAATTTCTTCCTTCCTTCGATATTTGATTCAGAATCACAATTGGCCTCTGACTCGGAAGCCTTAAGCTCAGCCATGAGTGATGTCTTGGAGCGGTATTCTTAAGTGTTGTGCCAAGGGATTTTATGGTACTCACACCATTTTCATGTGTCCTTCTTCATCTTCTCATTACCCTTCTTGTGTTGTGGCTTGCACTAGTTGTCTTGAGAGTGGCCCTCTCTGCTCTATCCCTTGTTGTGTGGGTTGGGTCCACCTTTTCCCTACTTCAACTATGAGGAGTTTGCAAATCCAAACTCTCACCTAGTCTTCTGCTTAAATATTTCCTTGATCTTGGTAGTGTATCTATAAGCCATACCCAATGAGGTGATGTCCAAAAACTCCATTTATGTTTGAATGTATCTATGAAAACCGTCGTGGTATTTGAGCACCATATTTCACTCAAAGTCTTTGATACCCAATTTGGTGCACAGGGTATGGAAAATATTGGTGAAATATGGTACTGTCTGGTCCCTTTCTTGATGCAGGGTGGTCCATATGGTGTACTAGTCCTCGTAGCTCCTAACATGGTAGTACCGTTATTTAATGGAATCCCGGAAGGAATACCATGTAGGGGAAACCACAAATATTACAGATTCCTCTATGGCCCTTTTCTCAGAGTAAGTATCCCACCAATCCTTAACATGGGGGACGAACTTGAGGAGTGAAAAAGTAATATTTTCCTTGTCGAAAAAATTGTGGGCCAGAAAATACCCTTCGAGCATATTCAACCATTTATCTACAACATCCACATTTATCAGTCCTTCAAATAATGGAATATAAAAATTTACCTGTACCTTGAAGGGGGTTGCATGGATGCTTGATGAATATGCTTCTCCTGTGGGTAGTCATCGAAGGATCTGGGAAAAGTTGTCCATCATTTTGTTCATTTGTCGCACAAGGGCTTCCTTGAGAAACATTTTAATAGGATCTCATTCTCCATCATCTTTCTTTTCTTCCCCCATGGGTTGTTGTCGAGATCAACACAGTCGATCTTGCAATGGATCGATTGGTTCAAGTCCCAACTTCTTGTACCTAGATCTTGTCGGGGACATGCACGAAGAAAATAAATTAAGACTAGATTGCTCTGATACCATTGATCCAGATTTAGGAGAGGAACGAAATGATTAACAGACTGGATACAATAAACACAGAGATATGAAGAACAACAAAAATATCCAGTGAACAATATCTTCTATTGAATAAATGAAATAGGTTGAAACTATAAAACTGCAAAACTGAAACACTTGCTCAAATGGTGGTAGCTATCTTTGAGAAGAGATGTGGCTTCTACGCACATCCGTCTAAAAAGAATGATTACAATGAGGCTCCAAAGGCCTTTTTGATATTACTCATGAATTCCAAAACCCTAGACATCCAATAACCTTACCCTAGATGGTGAATTGTCAAAAGTCATGTGGGCCCCTATTGGTAAGTTGGTACCTCAACTTCCCAGGGTTGTAACTTTTGCATACGACCTTTGTTTTAGGCATGTGATATCCCATTGGAAATGTCTTTCAGAGAAATACACATCACACCATCAAACAAGACTTTGTCTACAATTTGATTGTGGCGAGCCCAAAAAACATTGTTTAGGGCTCCAAAACGGACCTGGAAGTACAACAAGATGTGCTGACATGAAACCATACAAAATAAGATAGTTGGATTAGGTGAGAGGCCACCAGTATACACCTGGAAGATGTGTAGGGCTTCAAACAACCCCAAAAGTGTAGAACCCACAATTACAACGAAGTACAGAAGAACATGCTTTTTACACATTATTTTCGTCACCCCCGTGACCACTGATGATATGTGTATTGCCTATTTCTCTGTTCCCTAAAGGCTATTGAAGAAATAAGACTCTCTCTTAGTATTGGAATCATATTTTCCTTATTGAAAAACCCTATTAAATAATATCAACGTACCTTGCCAATGTTAATGGTGTGACGATCCCCAATCGTCGCATGTTGCACCACAGTGGCCTGCGACGTCATCATAGGTTGCTAATGTTGAGAGTGTAACGATGCTCAAACAAAGGAAAAATGTGGATTTATCGAAGGTTCTAGAATGGAATATTCAAAAGGATGAGGTGGCCTCTGATCGGTTTGGATCTCACTCACTTCTCTGATTTAGTGGGATCATCCTAATCTCTTCATTCATCCCTATTCACTCTATATAAGGAGGGATCTCTCATGGGAAAGGTTAGGTTGGCTTATGTATGAAGAATTCTATTGAATATTGTTCTTGTGATAGCTTTGATTTAGCTTCCCAAGTCAGCCTGTGTATACTCTTCATCAAAAACATTTGGAGCAAAGGTGTGTGTGTTGAAGAAAAGGGCCATTGGAAGGAACCTTGCAACATCAAGGCATAGGTTGTATTCTCCACTTTCATCAATATAATGCAATACATTTCTTCCCTATAAAAGTGTATCCAGTTTTATTGCATAACTCCTTGATCTTATGCATAGGTTTTCATTGGAATATATATATATCATTGCTCTCTCTTTGTTGGTTTGTGTTTCTCAACAAGTTCAACATCCCACAAACCTTGAGATGGAGCAAGGAAAACACTAGCAAGGATCAAATGACGTTTAAATGATATGTTATTTATCCCTCATTGAAATAGTATACATTACAATGGAAATCTAAGGAGGAGTTTTTAGTCTTCCATGTTTTGTTCTAATTTCTTGTTGAAGTTAGGGATATTAGTTTTTGTCAGCACTTATCGATTTGTCCAGTAACAGTGCTGAACCAAAAATGAATAAGAGGAGCCAGTTGGAATAGGTGGGTGGCCACCAATATCCACCTGGATCACACTTGGCCCAGGCCCCTTCGAGGTTTTTCATATGGTTTCTCAACATCAAGCCCGCGACCGTTTTGGCCCAGGTTGGGATCATGGATTTTTCAAGCCAACTTGCACTATCAATCCTCCATGATCTTCCCACTCTTGCTTCCCTCGCAACTTTCCTCCTTCTACAAGTCTTTTTCTTAGACCCTAGATTCAAATCTCATCTGTTCCAATGGTTCAAAACCCAGATTTCTTTCGCTATGGATCTCTTGCACACATTCCTCATGAAGCTTCTCGAATTTTCCTCCCTTTTTTCAGAAGGAACTCATGGGGATAAATCTGGCCTGCAGAAAATGGTACTTTGTTGTACCTTTGAATGACAAATTCTGTTGTCCTAGCCAAGTCTTCCATGCTTCCATTCATTGGGGTGGTTGGTTGTTCAACTACCAACCCCCTTCTCATTAATTGATTTTGTATTGAAATCATAGTTAAAGGAAATAACTGAATATTTCCAAATCAAATATTTCAACAAGGAGGATTGGGTCATCTTAGCATGATGAACCCCCCCTCTCTAGGTTTCCTCATTCTTTCCTCTAGTGGTATAATGACAAGCACTTTTAAGGATTCATATATCAGTCATCTGGTTGGGATTTTCAATCAAACAAAACACAACTAATATGTTTATATGCCATGACATGGCAATTCATCAATCATGATTAATTACCTGTTGGGGGGAAACAACAGTATTACAAATCCCAAGTACAAAATAATACTCAAGACAACTTTTACATGCTTTCTACTCCTATTTATACTATTTCAATCTTCTAGAGAATATTCTAGAGGGATATCTTTCTAGAAGCATAACCTTCTATTAAGTCTTCTTACATTAGATTTGTTCACATTATTACATAAGCCTTATTTACTAATATCAACCTTTATTACATAGAAAACATATATTCTATCTACTTGAGGGGTTACAAAGGTTAGGAACCTAACACTAAGTAGCATAGATATGAAGAAGAGCATGTCCATTCAAAGCTAGGGTTTCTAGTTTATTTGTTATTATCTCTAATCTTGAAGCAACCATTATATTTGGAAGTAGTACTAAAGGACTGCAGTGCAGAGACTAACACTTTTTATTTGAACATGTAGTGACAAGGTTTGGATGTCCAAGAATATTGATGAGTGATCAGGGGACTCAATTTCTCAACAGAAAAATTGAGGCAATGTTGGATGAATTTGAGATACATCATCATAATAGCACTCTTTATCATCCTCGGGCGAATGGAATAGTAGACCTTAACAAATATTTTTAATGTGAACAGAGATGATTGGGATTTGAAGGTACCATCAATACTATGGGATTATAGAACTATATGCAAGAAGTTAACAGGTCAGACACCATTTATATTGGTGTATGGGTAGGAAGTAGTAGTTCCCTTAGATTATTTTATACCAAGCCTGCGCATTGCAGTTATTACAAAAATAACAGAAAGAGGCACAATGCAAGAATGATTAGCTCATCTTATGGAATTATAAGAAGACATAATCATAGATGATTTCCATCAAGAGGTATAGAAATCATAGGATAAAGCATGGCATGACAGACACATTGAGAAGAAGAACTTCAAAGTTGGAGATATGGTTCTCCTTTATGACAGTAAATACTTGCAGCACCCAGTAAATCTTAGAATGCATTGGCTAGGGTCAGAGAAAGTGTGTCACGGATGGAGGTGTTGTACAACTACATGATTTAGCAGGAAATGAACTTCAAGGACTGGTGAATGGTAGTCGATTGAAACTGTATAGGGATATTCAACCTACCAACCCTCAGTGATTACAACACAAAAAGTAGAATTGTACATATTGTATATAGTAGAAAGAAAGAGAAGAAAAAAAGAAAATAAAAAGAAGAAAAAGAAAAGAAAAAGTAAGAAAACAAAGAAAAAGAAAAGAAAAAGTAAGAAAAAAATAGAAAAATGAGAAAAATCCAAAAAGAAGTAGGTAGATGAATCAATGGTAGATATACAGTTGAGAATGATAGCACGCACTAGATGGAAGATGGGCGTGACAAGAAATGAATGTATTGTGTGTAGGACAACTAGAATAGAAGGACATACCAGTGCGCCAGATATATACCACAGTAGAAAAATATGGCGCACCGGAAAAATGACATAGTCGGGAAAAAGAAAAACCGGTTGCCCAAAAAATGAGGCGTGAAACGAACATTTATGATAGTATATGAAGCATTCCCTGCAAACTTTGGAGCATTTATAACAACACTATAGAAGAAAAAACAGGGTTCGGAAAACCACATTGTGATTTCAAGTGAACACGGAGCTAAGAAGCAAGAAGCGAAGAAACAATAGGTGATTTAGTAGGCCGAAAATGATATTCCAGAAGCAAACTCACTCAGAATCAAGCAATATGGTGCCACCTAAAGTCAGAGGTCCTACCAGGATCGCAAGGCAGACACATAGTGCCACAAGGTTTCCATGGGAGCCAACAGTGGAAGCAAAAAACCCTATGCAAACGAAGGGAGTGGTGTATGTCAACGCCATTCCTTCCCCAATCATCGAACCAGTGAGCCCCATAGTGTTCGAGGAGCAGGAGCTATCCCCTGTGACAAAACATATTCAAATTGACCCACAGAACATGGTTGAAGATCCAAACCCGACGCAGGAAACAATTCATCCCATGGAGGAAGTATATGAGGACAGAACCTATCCCAACGAACCAAGGGCTCAATCAGGTGAAGAAAAAGTGCAACAGGTGAAAATACCAGTTGAGGAAATCACGATGCAGCAGGAGTCCAGAGGAGAGGAGGAGGAGGAAGATAAAATGTATTGGGAAGCAGGGCTCTCAAGCGCACCAACAAAAGGGAAAGGAAAACAACCAGTCTAGATATCCGAGTGCAAGAAACCAAAGGTAACCATTGTGTTACCGTGCATACTAGCAAGAGTAAAGGTTGCAACATATTTACTTGGATGTGTAGATAAATTGTGTTATTCAGACCACAATGTAAAGAACATAGACAAATTTCTAGAGTTTTTGCAGCATGTATACTTGGAAAGTAGAGGGGTCAGTGCGACAGGAATATATATTATGGAACCTGTTAGAGATACTGCATTTTGGAAAAGGGAAGGATGTAAATTGTTAAGAACCAAACATCAATATAGCATAGAAAAACCTCAAGAAAAGTACTCAACGCCTTGAAAAAGAGATGATATCAGATAATAAGCCTCTTCGAGGGGGCAACCTCCTTTTACCCCACTTAAATGTTGAAGTACAAGATGATTCAAAATGAAAATGTCTCCTTGGTATATATAGGAGACTAGGAGGTTTTAATGGCCTAAAGCCAACATAAATAAAATAACATTACTAATCTAAATCACAACTAATGGCCTAAAGCCGATATAAATAAAATAACATTACTAATCTAATATGCCCCAATTAAGTGGTAATGAGCCAATATTAGGGCTTAACATGCCCCTCCCCTTGAGACAAGTGTTGTCCGCAACGCTTGAGTAACTCTG
>ML874682.1:8341-18907 GCA_009831015.1 Picea engelmannii | reverse complement strand
TAGGAAAACTTGTGCCAAACTCTATTAACAATCTTGGTGTTATGGTTTGTTGTTTTTACTTCTTATATGACTGCGACATTCTTTCATTAAGCTTCTTCTCTTAATTCCTAAATCGTAAAATAACTCATGCATAAAGTTAACCAAAGTCTTTTAAAAGATAATTTTCAGATCAAGTGGTATCATAGTAGGTGGACAATTGGTTGTTTAGTTTGCATGATTAGCTAGGAAAATCTAAGTCACGGTGAAGGCGAGCTTGTAGAAGGAGATCTTGAGATTGGATCAAGAAAGAGGACATCCCAAAGTGAGAAGATGGCATCGGAAGAAGGACTTTCTCAAAATGAAAGAGAGTTGCAAAGAACTTTCTTTGCCATGTCGAAGATGGTAAAAGTATTGTATGATGATTACTTATAACGAAAGAGACCGGTTCAAGGGGAATATTCAAAGAAATCCAAAAGTGAAGAAGGAGAGGATCCTCCAACATCTCCTCTTTCACCTCCTTCATCTCCATCTTATTCTTCTTCTTCAAGTACAAGCTCAAATTCTACTTTAAGAAAACATTCTCATAAACATAATCCTGGTATGCCATTACTTAAACTTGATGTAAAATTTGTTTTTCCTATTTATGATGGTGAAATTAATGTTGAGAAAATTGATAACTGGGTTAGATAGATGGAGGTATAATGTAATGTGCAACAAATCAAAGATGAGGCAACCAAAATCAGATTGGCATCGCTTCGTCTTGAAGGAACAACTCTCAACTGGTGGCAAAGTAAAATGCAACATGGAACTCAACAAGTTGGTAATATTTTTCCATCATGGCATGATTTTATTTCCTCACTTAGAAAACAACTCTATCCTTTGGGATATAAGGAAAAGGATTTAATTGAATGACAGAGTATTAAGTTAAGAAAATGACAGTCTGTGCAGGAATATACAGATGCATTTTGTAAGATGACTTTGATGTTAGATATTCCATTAACTACACAAGAAACTCTTATGAAGTATATAGGAGGTTTGCCTGCTTATATTCATAATACTGCATTTATGTTTGGGCCTACGAATCTTGGTGAGGTTTATGTTCAAGCAACATATATTGAAGCAGGGAAAACTGGAGTTAGTGTATCATGGGAATCATATTCAAAGAAATATGGCAAAGGCAAAGGGAATGGGAAGAAAGAAAATCTAGTGACAATAAAGGAAGAGAAGCTCTCTTGCAAGCATTGCAATAAATAAGGGCACGATGATAAACATTGACGACAATTGCACCTAGAGAAGAGACCAAGGTGGTTCAAAGAGAGGAAAGGGAGGGAAAATGTTGCAATAGCAACACAACCAATAGACTTGGGGTATGATTTAGGTGATGAGTCTAAGATTACAACAATTGGTTTGACAGGTAAAATTGGTGATGGTTTTGATTCAAGAAGTAAAGTGTTTCATATAAGGGTCATAATGAAACATACTAAGATCGATACATTGATAGACAATGGATCTCAATCTAACTTAATTTTAGAGGAAGTGGTTAAGAAATTGGGATTAAACACTAAGATGCATCAGAAACCCTATTCACTTAATTGGATAAGAAAATATCACAAATTTCCCATAACAAAGCAATGTATCATAAAGTTTGAAATTACATACAATTATGTGGATATAGTAACATGTGATGTGGTGCCACTAGAAATATGTCAAATGGTCTTAGGCAACCCTTATTTATATGATCACAAACAAATCTTCTAGAGTGAACATAATCAATATCACTTAAGTAAAGAAGGCAATGAATATGTTGTACATGCTTATCACATAAAAGCAAATCAATCTCTTCTAACAATGGAACAATTAAAGAAGGTATCTTATGCAAGAAATGCACCTATAATTGTGCCAAGTAAAGCAGTTGATCTTAAGCATGAACATGAGATGGTTGTAGGATAGGAATTCAATCATACTTTACTTCAAGATAAGTTAATGTCATGCAATCACAACAAACATATTGGTTCATTTGCAGTCATATTTCTGATGTTATCATTGCTAATGTTTTCTACATGGATGGTAGTGGATTCAGTAAGATGTGAACGCGTTGAAGTGGCTAACAATATGATTTCAGTTGTCATGGTTATTATGAAATTGATTATGATGTGATAGGTGCACATGACAGACTTTAAAGACAAAGGACAACTGGGGAGGCCTATCCCGCACTTGATGACTGAATTATATACTTTTGGAGGACCAAAAGGTCTTAGTGGGGAGGTGTGATCCAAATGGATCCAGGAGGAAGGCCTAAAAGTAATCATTCTCGGAATCAGATGAAACCAATTCCATTACGTCGGTCTCATCGAGCCAATTCCGACCATATATTTTTTTTTGAAAATGGACACCGTATGCAGAAATTATCGCGATTTGAAGATTAGGTCAAACATGCAAAAAAGTCAAAGTCAACACTGACGTCAGTAGTACGTCATGATGAAGTCAACAAGACACGTGGCAATCATTTTTGTTTTTTTAGGGGTTATTTGGCCCAATAAAAAAGTGACATGTGGCACCTTCTAGAAGGTCAACCAAATATGGTGGAGATCATCTAAATCTGGCAGAATCTCACTAAATATGGCTAACCAAATCTAATTTTGGAAACTGTCCCTAAATTTGACGGAGTTTGGATTATTTAGCTGGGCACGAAAATCGAGAAATCTTTTTTTGGGGGCACAAAAATCGAGAAAATATATATTTTTTGGCATGCAAATCGAGACTGTACGAACTGTATGGATCTGACAGGGAACATCATTGGGATTTGTGTTGAGGGGAGGCCCAGAGGGACGATTCAAAAGCAGGTCGAATTTATACTCAAAAGTTGCAAAATTTTGAGGGGAGTCCTAATATGGCTTCTGTTTTTGCATCCGAGTAGCCGGAAAAAAAAGTTCCTCCAAAGCCTGAATTGTCAATCCAAGCATAGTCGACTTTATACTCAAAAGTCTTCAAATTTTTTGTTCCAACCAATGGTGATTTCTGTTTCTGTCCAAAAGTTGCATATCTGAAAGGTGGTTTCAAGAGTTGTTGTGTAAGCCTTTCTTTTGTATTCTTAAAGCATTGAAGATTAATAAGAAGCCTTCCCCACTGAGACAAAGGCCCAAAGACATAGGAAAACTTGTGCCAAACTCTGTTAACAAAGTTGGTTTTATCGTTTGTTGTTTTTAATTTTTATATGGCTGCAACATTATTTCATTAAGCTTCTTCTCTTAATTCCTAAATGGTAAAATAACTCATGCATAATCTTAACCAAATTATTTTAAAAGATCATTTTTGGATCAATAGGAAAGTCGTTGGGCTTGTAAGGGATAGGTGAGGTCCTCCAAGGTGTCTCTCTTTTCCCCAAAATGAAAAGGAATCCAATCAGTGGGCTTCTTTCCCCAATGAAGGCCCAAGCTGGGCTTGTTTCTCCAAAACATCCATCAACAAGGTCCTGTAAAGAAAGACAAGTGCGCCCTCCAACGATCTCAAGTCAAAGCATCATGGCAAGTAAAATCACTTTTAATATAAGAGCCACCTAAGCATGTACATAAAAAACTACCTCATCAAATTAAACAAGTGCTCAAAGACCCTATGCAATTTTCCAAGTTTAGGTATGGGAGGGTTGACAAGGTGCCCTAATGGGTGAATTTGTCCTTAAGTCAATTTTTTCCTAGGTGGACCCTCTCTAAGTCATGTGGAGAAGATGAAGTGGATGGGGGATAATTGTTTTGGGCATGGGGTTCATTATATACAAGGGTTCGTATTGTCTCATTTATGGGTGCCTTTGTAGAGGGTGTGTTGCACCTTTGTTTTCAATGCATCTTTTTTCCAAGCCCATTTATTGCCATTAAGTATATAAAATGTTTGTGGGTTGAAGCCAAGGTGGGACTTCTACCTAAGAATGAAAAACATTTCCCACCTTGACTCTACCTTGGTCACATTATGTTTCCCCAAGTTGAAGAAAATGTGTGGGACTTCTACGTAAGCATGAAAAACATTTCCCACACACACTCTACCTTGGTTGGCATTTTTATATTGTTATTTTTCATGAGTCACATCAGTTTCTTATGAGAGACATTTCATTGTCCTCGAGATCCCTAGGTGAGCATATAGAAGGTTTATGATGATTTTATCTTTTTCCAGCTAGATTCCCTCTGGACCTTCAACCCCTTCTTCCCATGAAATGAGGTACAATCCCTTCTTAGGTCAGTACACCCGAAAATCGAAAAAGACAAGGAGACGAAAATGATGAAGTGTGGAAAATGATAAGTATGATTGGAAATGGTATGATGAATCATTAAGGAGACCTCCCGATAGAAAGACCATCCCTAAAGGTGACCACTTACTAGGGTGCAATGTCAACCACCAAGGTGAAACAAGAAAAAAGAATATAATTTCCAAGAATACGTTCTATAATCAAAAGCATCTTTAAATGAAACATACTCAAATGCCTCAAATATTAAAGCGAAACTTGCCACAATACCTAACTTGTACCTCATGGAGAAAGAACCAATGTCTTTTAGAAGCAAGATGATTTGGTTGATGCCATCGTCATGAATCTAGGATGTGTGGTGGTGAAGTGACTCTTTGTCTATACATGTGAACAGATTCAGTCATCTGTCTCTCATTACTCCATTTTTGCAACCTGAGGGCCTCGAGATATAATATCCTTAGTTATCCATAGAAATTTTGGATAACAAAGCCTGGGCCTTGAAGAAGTCAAGTTCCTTGAACATAGGTTCGAAGAAGAGACCCATCAAATGGTAATGGAATCTTTCTACCATCCATGGCTGACAAGTAGTAGCTTTCCTTCTCAGACTTCTTCTTGACGATGTAAGGGCCAAGCCATAAGATATCATTCTTCTGATCATACTTTGGCTTTCCCTTCCTCTTATGCCACATGAGTGCAGGGCTCCCTTCAATGAATTTGATGTAAGGTATGCTCTCAATATAAGGATATGAAGGTGGTTCTACATTGACCATATATTTAATGACGTTTTCTCATTATTTATCTCTTTTATCTTCTTGTTTCTTTAATATATTGATGGACCCCAACTCTTTTCCTTGGAATTTTGCAATTTTTTCTTTGCATTCATTTTTCCTTGGAAGTAGAGTATCTATGCAGTCCTCTTTCATAAAAGGAAGGTCCTGTGGATCATAATCAATAGTATCTGGGGCCTCATCAAAGTCATCCTCGCTACTGTAGTCAGAATCATTCTGATGCAACACATGTTTCCTGGATAATTCAGTTGTAAATAATCTTGAAAGTACCATCACCCATAGGAATATGTGCATGAGTGGTCCATGCTGAGAAATCCACCAAGCGTGAAGGACCAAATTCTTGATAAGAGAATGCCCCAAGCATTTGGAATATCATTCACCACTATGTTCACAAGGAGGACAATGTGAGGGAAATATTCCAAGTAGACCTCCATGTATTCTATGAGACCTTAAACTTTCACCTTCTTAGAATCAATGCCAAAGACATTTCCATATGGGTGAGTTGTTTTCAAACCAAGATATTTCATTACCTTTAAAGACATCTCATTTGTCGAGGCGCCAGAATCTGGCATACAATTGTTCAAATGGAGACCATTCACACCCAAGGAAATATAAAAGGGAGGGTTTTCATCCCTTTTTCATCCATGGTACATGGTGTTCAAGATCACATGAGGGTCCTCTACTTCAACTGGTACCTTTATCATCTTCAACACTTCTCTTCTCATAGAAGGGATATTTCACATCTCCACCACAAGAATTGACATATTCATCTTTCCAATCATGGCTAGGACATCTATGTTCAATTGGATCTCTTCATCTCCCTGTGTTGGTCTTTGAATCAAGTCACGAACTGGAGGTGGGGGAGGTGGGGTGACCTCTGCCGATATAGGTTGAGCTTCCTTTCTTGGATGAGATGGAGCTTGATTCTCTGGTGGTGTATGAACTATAGCTTTTTGCAGAGGGACATGAGTTTTATTCCTTCTTGCATATGTCAAGATTTCCTTCTTCAATTCCTTCCTCTAATCTTCAATCAACTGGTTAAGCACTCCGAGCTGACCTTCTCTAGATCCCCTATTCCTAACTTCATCAAGTTGTTCCTGCATGATGTCCACATACTCATCGTCTTGGAAATCACAAATTGTGTATATGAATTTCATACTGTCGGGGGAATCCTCCTCTGATCTGGGACATTCATCTTCTAGATGGGGTTCTTGGCAAGGAGAACACCATAGTGATTCCTCCATGTTGACCATCGCAACAGGGTTCAAAGTATCATGAGAATTTTCCTCTTGTTGAGGTTTTTCCTTCCAACCTATAACATCCCTTTGTTGTCTGACGAATGGATTTCTTGGAGCAGGTTGATTTCTTTCCAAGCTTGTCAATCGGTTCATAACTTGATTCTAAGTTTGGACAAACTCAACATTCATTTGATCAAGCTTCCGAGGTAGGATATTTATTGGATTTGGCACATTTTTTTTATCATTTTTTTCTTTGCTTCCGTCCTAGTACGAGGATATCGATATGGCTCAATATTGGAGTAAAGAACATTCTCTTCGATTTCTGCACTATACTCTTTGGATTTTCCCAAAGTGTTGGGTTTCTTATCCCTTAGGATGAAACCAAATTTCCCTTCAAAGGCATTCACATAGAGGATATGGACAACTTCTTCAATGGGCACAAATCCTTTTGGATCTTGCTATACAATTTATCAAATATGGTGTCAAATTCACTCAGTGTCTTGTTCTCCTTCTTCTTATTTTGATTGAATTGTGTCATTAACATTCTGCTATCCTTATTTTTTGGCCATTTGCTTTTGAACAATTTAGCAAAATCTTCACATGATTCTATTTGATTGTCACGCAAGCCTTTGAACCACCTCTAGGAATATTCAATAAGATATGTATCTAGTAGCCTCATTGCCACAACTTCATGTTCCACTCCTTCATTTTTGATGTCTCGACCAATTGCATAGAGTTGTTTCTCAACTATGATCACATTGTTTCTTGAAAAAATTTGGAAACAATATGTTGGTTTCTTTAGGCATAGCATTGGGATATCCAATGATGGAAGCCAAGTTCAAGGGATTGTAAAGGTATTTTTCCCAAGGATGAGCCATTGGGGCAAAGGGAAGGTTACCGTGGAAAAGGGCTTTGACAAGGGGGTGTTGATTCATATTTTGACCAGTCTATTATTATTATGTAGTTACTATTAGGATTTATTTTACACTTTTCTTATCCTACTTTTCACTCTTCTCTTACATAAAAAAACTTCCAAGAACTTAGTCATTTTCCGAAATGTGGATGTGGAGCTACATAAAAATTCTTAAACTCTCTTTTAATTACCTAGGTCTGCAACCTCGCACTCACCAAAACACTTTAATTTGTTTCCTTTTCCATTTTATTTTGATACTTAATCAATTTCAAGCGATGCATATGTAGAGCTACTTACCATCCCGTAACTATTTCTTAGGTATCCACCTCTAGAAGTCCATAGGTCCAAATTTACTTTCCACTTTTAACTTCTTTTCATACTCAACCATATTTCTCATTACGGAGCATATTTCCTTATTCCCCATCACTTTTCCATTGTTAGTAGGTGTTAACTCCTCAAATAAATCAGTAGATTTGTTTTGATTTTTAGGTGATAGGTTGGTTCCTAAATTTGATTTCTAAATTTTTATCAATACGTTAGAGAGTCTGTGTTTCCAAAATAACCTCAAAAGTCATGTTGATTTTGGTTCGGTCAAGAAATTGGCAAAATATCAGGATTCAATGGTTTAGGCGAGCCTCCAGCGTGCTCATTAACCACCGAAAGTGTTCATCTTCGGCAGATAAGGGGTCGAGGTAGAAGGCATGCAACCATCGAAAGTATTTGAACGGGCAAAAAGAAAGCTCGTGCTTTTGCATGAGCCAGATGTCAAAAAACATTGCAATGATGAGGAATACAACCGCCGAAATCTCGCATCATGGGAGATGATGCTCATTCGTGGTGTTCATCCGAAAGGTTCAAAGCACCTGCGTATTATCCATTGCATTAATCATTCCAAATCCACGCATAGCGGTTATTGACAGGTATGATTGTACGGGGTTCCCTCCATTTCAATGATAAGTACGCCAATCATCATTACCAGGTCTTTCCTTCATCGGTAAACTCAATGAGTTACAATGAATCCCGAATATCGCTGAAGATAATCACAAGTCCGCGATCTCATCAGTAAAGCATATTTTTCAAAATTCTGATCCTGCGTTCCCTGGCGATTGTCGAAGTGTCTCCGAGTTTAGCAAGCATCCTGATTCAAAGAAATCTAGGCGGGTTATCAGGTAAGATCGGAAACCATTCTCTTTCAAAGTTTCAACAATTCAATTGCCCCCGAAAACCTGAAGTTTCGGCATCTCTCAGCTAGATTGTCATCCGAGTTTGGGATGGTGTTTTAGTGAGTTCATTAATCATATGCTTTGTCATCTGATTTCACTGGTTTTTTGCATGAGTGGTATTGACTGTATTCCTACTTCCCAGAACCATTACCTCCCGAACATTTTATATCCCCCACAGTTTCAAGTACAGTCGGTATTGAGTCATGTCAAAAGTAAGCCCTGCTTTGAGGTCCGAGGTGGATGGAATGTGGTACTTTGAAGATCATCCAGAGGTCGCAGAGTGTTTCAAACAGGTCGGAGTTTTCACATATTGTGAAAGATTGACAACCTTTCACCAACAATTTGCTGAAGCATTTGCCCTCTCATACGATGGAAGGATTGCTAAAATAGGCAGAGAAGAGTTCATTATAGATGAAGCAACTATTGCCGAATACACAGTGTTATCCAGAACAGGGGACTGCTGGTTTAAAACCTCTTCACCTTCAAATGTTGAATTCAGGTCCTATCTGTTACCAGTCCATAAAGCTTTGACTTGGAAGAAGGACATTCCCATGTCCTATCTGGAGCCAAAGTGGCAGACCCTGCTGAGGGCGATTTTGGTATACATCACCTGTGAAGGGCGCTATAACAGGGTGATGTACTACCATTTTAAACTGTTGAACCACTTCACAGGCAGAGAACACTTGAACCTACCTTACTTCTTTCATAGAAACCTGACTAAGATGGCAAAACAGGTAAAAGCTCAGCCTACTAAAGTTATAAGCAGAATATCACATCAGGGGCTGATTACCCTCCTTGTGAAAGAAGCTCTTCAAAGGAAACAAATAGAGTGGAGTTTCTTCTTGTTTTGGAATGAGTTTCAGACAAAAAGACCTCCAGAGATAAAAGAAAAGAAGTCTAGATGCAGAAATGACCCTACTCCCAAGAGTAGTCACAGGAGGAGGAAAGGAATTTCAATGCCCGGGGATTCTATAAAAACATCACCCAGCAAGCAGGGATGAATCAAGAGGAAATTAAAGTTTGAAGACATAAACCTTGTCACAGGGAAAAACCCTCTCAATCTGCCTTATAGTGACTCTGATTCAGAGCAGGGGATGGTAAAAACACAGCACAACTTGCAGATCAAACAGGATGCAAAACTGAAGATCAATATACCTACATCAAAGCCTTCATAAACACACAGGCAATCAGAAGCAGAAGCTTCTTCAAGCAGGCCTCAGAAAGGTAAGACCAAGAAGATCAATAAGCTTCTGCGAGAGATTTATGAGATGGAAGTATTGGAGAGGGTAATAAAAAAAGAAAACACAGACCTCACTAAGAGGAATGTTGAATTGTTCAAAGAAAACCAAACTCTTAAAGAAAAACATGATAAAATCAAAGATAGAAACAGAGAGTTGATTAGAAAAAATATGAAATTATACAGGCAGCTCAGGATTCTGAGGCTCAAGCTAAAGAAGTTTGAAGCACCTGAAGAAAAACAAACTGGTTTGGATACTTTGGCTAATTTAGCCACAACTATAATAGATGTAACAGATTCCCCTACACAGTCAGCAAAGGTTCGAAGGTCTGCTCGAATCAAGACTACAGTATCTAAGAAAGTTTGAGTGCTAAAAGAGGATTCAGAACAGTCATTTTTGCAATTTTGAAACTCTTCAAAGATTGACTTTCGGTGGTTTTGGCGAGACCACCGTGTGCTCATTAACCACCGAAACAAGCGCTTTCGATGGATAAATTACCCAGAAATCTTCCCAGACAACCACCGAAATCATGTGTGTCCAGAATTAATACGAGTTTTTACACAGGTCAGGGATTTTTGATATGAAAAGATTTGGAACCTTTTCCAATGCATGTCTAATGAATTATCAGATCCAACTTAGCAGTTATTTTTGACATATGATGGAGAAAGGAGTTATTTCAAAGGTCTATGGACAATTTATGTTGAACAGAAAGACAGGATACTTTGCCACATCAGCCAACTCGACTTGGCCTCCATTGGAGAATGATCATTTAGCCTTGGGAGGTTGTTCTACACTGCATCAACAATCAACAGAGGAAAATCAGGGATTGGCCTCATTTTGAGGAAGCATCCCACTTATTTTGCAACAGATTTTGACTTGCTATTTTTAGTTGATTTGATCCATGTTTTTAGGATCAAAGAACTACTTTGTAATACTATAAATATCAGAATAGA
>ML874681.1:0-13072 GCA_009831015.1 Picea engelmannii | reverse complement strand
AGAAGACCCAAACAACCATGTGATGACTTTCCATTTGTGGTGTTCATCCAACTCCATCATGGACGATTCTATATGATTGCGTCTTTTCCAACGAACGCTTACGAGTTCTGCAGCAAAGTGGTATATTGAACTACCATGTGCTTTTTTTCACGATTTCAACTCCCTTTCCATGTCCTTCCTCACACACTTCCAACTACCCATTCGATACGAGACAGGTACCGAACTATTGACCTCCCTTCATCAGACAACCTCCATACATATCTCTGATCATATTCATGAATGGAGACGATGACGAAGGTTAATCAAAGCAGTCATTCCTGAACAATTATTAGCAGAATGGTTCACCAAATCGTTGTTACCCCAGACCTCTCGTGATGTTGCTATGGGTGGTGTAGTCACCAAGGAAGAGGCTATTGCTCAAGCTCAGTACTTATATTTGGTTTATTCACAATCTGGTACTTTGTATGAATTGATACCAAATTCTACCCATGCCACTACTAATCCATCCAAACCATCGTCTACCTCGTATGCGGATGGAGTTATTCGCTCCGTCAAAACCCAATCTACTTCCCAGTCGACTGGAACAACCCAACGGTCTGCTTCGACGTCTACTCCCAGTTTGACTGCACCCTCTTATACCGCCCCTCAAACTTAGGTCTTTGAGGTGAATATGGTCCAATCAGCCCCTTCACAACAATCTGGGGGCAAGAAGAAAGCAAGAAATAAACCAAAGAAAAACAACAACAATGAACAACCAAAAAATCAACCTCAAACCCTGGCTGTCAGAAAACAACCACAACGGAAACCAAAATTCCCATGTCTCATTTGTGGCAATGATCACTACACTCGAGACTATCCACATCGTGATGAAGTGGCCAAGATTTTTAAGGGAAATTCACAACCCGTTGTGCTTACCCAGCCTTTTCCACAACAACATTCTTTGGTTGCTCAAACCCCCACTCCAGGGGGAAGTTCCAACCAATCCCATGATGAGGCCTCGACAAGTGCCCACATTTACATGTTTAATGGGATTAATCTGACCACTCACACTATGACATATGACACACTGATTAAACCTGATAAGCCGAATCCCACTAACGGTTCCTTACCGGACCCATTACCATTTTCCGTTAGTCCTCCGTCCGGGCCACTTCAGATCGAGAAACCTTCATTTGACTCCATCTTATGCCCTCCTAAGAGCACTATCCAAAAATATACCTTTAATCCTAGTTCACGAGTTGCCAAAAACTACAACATTGTTGAAGATTTGGCTCAAGCACCGTGTGCTATGTCTTCTTTGGAAGTTCTACAACACTATCCCAGCCAACGTAGAATTCTCTTAGCTGCCAGCAACACTTTCAATCATGAGTCATCTAATAACCTCACGTTTAATCTAGATGATCATCCACCTCGACTCTCCCACCAACTAGCTTTTCATACTGATGTTGTTGTTCACAATCAACAAATCCACCGAACTATCTTGGATGAGGGAGCCTCTACTTGTATCATGTCTTTAGCTTGTTGGAAAGGCTTAAAATCACCTGCCCTTAACAAATCCCGTACGATGTTACGTGCTTTCGATGGGCGAGGTTTTCATCCTCACAGACTTTTACAATCCTTAGTCGTTCAGTTGGGCGGAAAAACTGTTACTGTTGATGTCGAGGTGGTCGTTGCCCCCCTCGATTACAACCTACTACTTGGGAGAAGTTGGTTCTATGCTAAGACTATCGTCACCTCGTCGGTGTTTCGATGTGTACAATTCCCCCATCAAGGCAAAATTGTCACTATCGATCAACTAGATTTATGTACACCTGACACTCGTGCCTCTGTCACCAACAACATTCCTTTTTTAGGAGACCACCAAGTTACGTATGAAAGCATTGGTGTTGGCTTGTTGAAAGATTCTAGCCTTATGGGTACCTTCCCTACACCACTTCCACCCACCACACATCATATTTCCACCGTAAATATGATTTCAACTATGGCTTATCAATCTTTGGAATCATCTGACCCTTGGATTGTACCTAGTCCTATGGAATTCGATGTGCTCAGTGACACCATGCCACTTAGCCCAGCCGAGGCCACATACGTGGCTATTCAATTTGCCTCTCCCTCTCCAGGCAACCCACATTTATTAGCACCTGATGCCTACTCGATCCCTTCATGGTTGGATTCCCTATTGTCTACAATCGATTAAATTTTCCAAATTTTCCCTTCTAACGAATCTATAATGGAAATGCTTAGTATTGACGACGTACCTTGGGATGATAACCATCATCGATCCTCTTTTCTTTTGCCTTTGGAAGAAATTCACAAAGACATACACTCTGTCTTCCCTCCTGATGTTACCGATTCTCCGCAATCTCCCATCCTCACACAAGATACTCTTTCTGAGGGGAATATGGGTAATATCTCTACTACGATAGTTATTGATATTTAGATCAAAGACGTCATTATGGAAAACATTAACCTTGGTTCTAATTGCACACCCGAATAAGTGATATCTTACACCGCTCTGTTTAAAGAATTCCACGATGTCTTCGCTTGGAGCTACAAGGAAATGTCAGGAATCGACCCCTCGATCATCGTGCATGAAATCAAGACATACCCAGGTGCGAAACTTGTTCGACAGAAACTCTTCCCGGTTCATCCCAAGAAAATCACAGCTATAAAGGCAGAAGTTGAGAAAATTTCAAAATCTGGCTTTATCTATCTTGTCCCTTTGATAGAATGGGTCTCCAACCTTGTACCAGTTGCCAAAAAACAAGGGACCATCTGTGTCTGTGTTGACTATCAGAATCTCAATAAGGCTTGTCCAAAGGACAACTACCCTACGCCCTTCATCGATCAGATCATTGATAATTGTACTGGGAGTGTAATCTTCTCTTTCATGGATGGTTTCTCCCGGTATAACCAGATTGAAATTTTACCTGCTGATCAACATAAGACGGCCTTTATCTTCCCATGGGGAACTTTCGCCTATCGAAAGCTACCTTTTGGTCTCAAAAATGTTGGTTCTACTTTCCAGGAGGCCATGTCATACGCTTTCCACGATATCAAGCATATTGCAGAACCTTACCTCGACGACTTACCTGCCCACTTATCCAATCGATCAGATCACATTGATCACTTACGGGCTATTTTTCTTCGATGTCGGTTTTACCGTATCCGCTTGAACCCACATAAGTGTATTTTTGTTGTCAAATCCAGTCGACTCCTTGGTTTTGTTGTCTATAAATATGGGATTAGGGTGGATCCCTTAAAGATTAAGGCTATTCTGGCCTTACCCCCACCTACTAGTTTGACCCAACTCCAAAGTTTGCAAGGAAAAGCAAACTTCCTTTGTCGTTTCATTTGTAACTACGCTGAGATAACTAAAGGATTCATGCGATTGTTGAAAAAAAAAACCCTTTCATCTGGGATGACATCGCTCAATGATCATTTGATGCTCTCAAGCATGCCTTGACCCATGCACCTTTGTTGCACCCTCCAGAGTATACAAAGGACTACATCCTTTACTTATCCACCTCCACTTCCACTACTACAATGGTGTTAGTTCAAGAGGACCCCAACGGTGAGGAACATGTGATCTATTACCTGAGCAAGAGTCTATCTGGACCTGAACTCCAATATTCACATGTAGAGAAACTGGATCTGGCAGCCTTCATCACTGTCCAGATATTTCGCCATTACATCCTACTACGCACCACCACTGTGATTGCGGACTCAAACCCCATGTACCATGTCTTGACACATCAAGTGCTCGGGGGAAAATATTCTAAATGGATCATCATCCTTCAGGAATTCGATCTTGAATTTACAAAGTCCAAATCCAAAAAGTCCCTGGTGTTTGCGGTACTTATCTGTGATTTCCCCCATACTGATGAAGATATTGAACCTAGAGATTCTCTCCCTGACGAAACTCTTTTCCTCATCAGCACCTCTGATCCTTGGTATGGAGACATCCTCCTTTATCTCCAAACCCAATGCTTTCATCCTAACACTTCCCGTGAAGAGAGTCGACGTATTCGCCACCATTCTCATCATTATCTTATCATCGGCGACACCTTGTATCGTCGTGGTATTGATACTATCCTTTGACGATGTTTGATTCATGCAGAGGTTGAATGCGTTCTGAACGACTGTCACCTTGGAGCCTGTGGCGGTCACCTTTCTGGGATGGCCACAGCCCAAAAACTTCTATGTGCCGGCTATTTTTGGCCCTCGATTTTCAAATATTGTATTGAGGCAGTCAAAAAATGACCACCCTGCCAAGTTTTTAACAACAAGGCACGCACCCACCCTACTACGTTGCACCCCATTATCACCATCGGCCCCTTCGCCAAGTGGGGTATCGATTTTATGCAATGTAATCCTACCTCAGCCGGGGGGCATGGTTATATAATCGTTGTCGTCGACTACTTTACAAAATGGGCTAAGGCTATGCATACCTTTCTGAACAATGGTCGTACCGCAACTTTGTTTGTTTTTAACTACATCATAACTCATTTTGGTGTACCATGCGCCATTGTCACTAATCACGGTGCACACTTTAAGAACCAGATGATGAGTGAATTTCATGCCAAGTTGGGTTTTCTCCATGAAAACTCATCCCCATACTATCCTCAAGCCAACGGACAAGTTGAAGCCATCAACAAGGTCCTCAAAACCATGATTCAATGCATGGTAGGCGCAAATAAGACATCCTAGCATCTACAACTTTTCTCCACTCTCTGGGCTTACCGTATTCCGTGAAAACTGCAATTGGGTTCACTCCTTTCCAGTTAGTGTATGGCATCGAAGCCATTTTACCGATCGAGTGTGAGATTCCATCTCTGAAACTTAAAGTAGAACTCCTACCCCATACTTCTGTCGAAGAAGAACGTTTCTTATATCTAACCAAACTAGATGAAACACATCGTGATGCCACTCTCGTTAATGAGGCACATTAGAAATGGATAAAAAATCAATACGACAAATCCGTCCATCCTCGGACTTTTGTAGAAGGAGACTTAGTCCTTGTCTACGACCAGGCTCATGACAAACTAGAGACAGGTAAGTTAGAACCTCTGTGGCATGGTCCCTACATTGTGAAACGTGTTCTACATAGAGGCACCTACGAGTTAGTCGATTATGATGGAATTTCCCTAGGGGAGCGCCGGAACGAGCTTTACCTTAAAAAGTACTATGCCTAGATCACCTAGCATCTGTATGTTGTACATTATTGTATTTTAGTTTGGTGTGTCTGTTTCTTTCGCGTGCTTGAGTCTTTACCTTTGCCAATCATAACTATACCTTGTGTTTTCATGCACAGATGATGTCTTCCTTTCCTATCTTTTTCAGGTTTGCGGATGGCGCTAGTCGACACACCCGGAACATTGCTTCAGCAGCATGGGTCATTTACCAATTTGACGAGGTGGTGAGTTCAGGAGGTATTTGCTTAGGACCAGCGACTAATAACATGGCAGAATATCACGTTTTCATCAGAATCTTGACCCAAGCCTCCTCCCTAGGTATCTCACTTATCATTGTTAACCTAGACTCCCAACTCGTGGTCTATCAACTCAATCGTATCTACGCTATTCATAATCCTATCCTGCTGCGTCTCCACCTACAAGTTTGACGTCTTGAACGAATATTTGATTACATCGAATACAGAAATATTCCAAGAGAACTCAACAATGTTTTGGATTCATTAGCTAATTACATCATGGATCGGTATCTTGCCCATAGATAAGGTTTCATGAAGGAAGACAAATTGTACATCACATATAAATTAAAACACATCACATTAAAGGCATCATCATGTACAAATGTTTTGGCACTGTAAAAACTTGAAACTGTATTTATATACATAACGTGACTGAAAATGTTTTTATTACATCAAAAAAGTATTTGGAAGAGAAATGTTTTGGGTCTTTATACCCATACAACATCGTTTGACAAGTCATGCAAAATATACAATCACCAGAGAGACTCTAATCTCCCTGCACTACATTGTGCTGAGAGTAACATATCACTGTGCGCACTACATGTCTCAGTAGAGAATTAACATTCTCTGGCACCCCCATAGTATGCCTCTATAGATGTAAAGGCACTTCTCTCCTCCGTAGAAGAGGAATGCCCATCATGAGGCCTTGAAGGTTTCTTTCAACCTCCCAGAGACCTATCACTGGTGCCCCTATATCTACTGCAACTAGAGCACCCCCATGAAATCCTGGTATTGGTATCTCAGTCGGGTGCACTACTCCCTTGTCTGCATGTTGAAAACAATACATCCATTAAAAACTCTTCTACGTACCCCAAAAAATATATATACGTTAAAAAACTTAAAACAAAAACTAGACAAGGTGTTGCTTAGTCTCTCACCTGACGCATCCCAATATTCCCCCGCTGGTAGAATCAAATCCATGCTCCCGCGAAAGTCCACCTCGGCATATGGGAAGTCTTCTATCCAAATATATTGGCGTCTCAGCAAAGTGAAGAAGTCACCGGTGAAACGGAACTCTGACTCTGCCACTAGTCTCGGAGACAGACTAGTCCACCATTCCATCCGTGGTTCTCCCACTGGTCGTACCACCAATGCAATTTGAGGTTGCATCTGGGGTATGCGCTCTAAGAAGAATGAGACCAAGAAAGAGCCATATCTGAATTGTTTCTTCCCCATTCTACATCTCGAAACTTGTTCCTTCATGTTTCGAAGAAACCCTACACTCCAGTTAAACAGTGTTGGCTCCAAACACTGTACGCCATAAGCTACCTGTGATCTCGATGCCAGATGTCTGCTAGTGCTTCCTATCACACTCGTGATGGAAAACAAAATAGACTGAAGGGGTAACTCTATGATATCTTTGATGGGGATTCTACCCCCCACCAGTCTTTCCCCTGGGACACAATGACGTGCCAGGTACACACCCACTTCCTCTGGAAGCGTCCTCTGTCCGGAAAAAGCTATAGGAACCCCTCTTTTCGAGAGGCCAATCAAGAAATATAAATCTTCCAACTTCATGGTTAGAAGTTGTGTTCCGATCCGAAACCCTTTCTCTGCGACATCCCACAAGCTGATTATGTACTCAAGCAGAAGAATCTCTTTCTTCATCTTTTGCAATTTGAAGAATTTCAGAAGGCCACAAGCTCTCAACGCGGCCCGCGTGCGAGGACTCTGCAAAGCAGCGAAATCATCGAGCTCATGCTCTCGTTCCTTCTACTCAATCATGGTCGTTTCCGAAATAACCTACAAACAACAAAAGAACAAAGAATTTCATTATTCAATTTTTCAGCAATTTCTTAAGCAATTTAAAAACTTGAAAGCTATTGCCCATACTGTTCAAAAAGAACCACGCCCTCTTTTTATCACTCAATAATCATCACGCAGCAATAAAACGTTTTAAAATCAAAATGATTTTCATAATGGCTACGTGGGCATATTTTCGAGTTTTTTTATGGATTCTTTGACAAAAACGACCTATCTACTCAAGTGTCAAGGTGTTGGCATCTATGCTATCACCCTCTAAAAATGTTTTTGCAAACAAATGTCTCTTTCCCACCGTTTTGATTAGAGGCCGATTTGATCTTTTTTCGAACAAACTAGGGCTTCATTTTTTAATTTAAATATTGTTGTGGAAACGAATATTGAACCATGCAATTGAGAATGGGATATGAAAATCTACCTGGTCCAAATGGCGAAAGAAACGGTCAACCGTAGCTCCGGTATCAAGCAAAACAAGATCCACCTCCAAAGTGAGAAACTCCACTGCTACTAATCCTTATGCAAATAAAATGGTAAATGAAGATTTTTCTTGTATTATTATTTATAAATTTCCATTTTTATAAGGTATAGTTATTTGTGGGTTTCTTTGACAATATAATGGCTTCACTAAACCTTTGGATTGTTGTTTTGACACTATAGGTTTCGAAGCAATTCTGATTGTTTGTTTACCTTGTCACCCCCACGAGCATAGTCTTAGTTCGTTCTCAAGCTCAAGAATATAAGAACGCACTGGGTAGACTTTTATCTCTTTTTTGGACCCGTATGGACACATGAAAATGGAACCCCCTGGAGTCATCTTTAAACTCTTTTCAAACTCTCTAAATATGAAAAGATCGTCGAGTGATCTTGCTTCCTTTCACACTCGTTAAAAGGTTCGAAAGGGCGTCTTTTGAGTGGTAGTTTATCTCTTTTTTGGCCTAGTGAGACTAACTGTACAAAAAAGGAACTGAGAGAGTTCTCTTTTAAGTGTTTTTCCAGACTCTATAATCATGAAAAACCTTTGATTTTTTTGTCTTTGGACTCGCTAAAAAAAACATTGACAGGCCCATATGGGACTGAACCCTTACTTCTTCCAGTTCGTTAAACAAAGGAAGAGGAACTTACCGAAGGTGAGTTATATCGAGAATGTGTTACCCTCCTCGAGCTCGTTAAATTAAAAAAGAGGTACTCGTCTATCTGGATGTGGGAAAATTTGAAAGAAGCAAGCCAAGCAGTCGCTTGAGAACATTCCAAGTAATTCTTAGAGTCGCCCTTGAACATGGCACTTTGTCTTTTTAATCTGTTGAACCTATGCACTGAGCCATCCCTTTGAGTTTCTTTCACTCCTTTGGGTCACCTGATGTAAGTCACAACATCCACTGCATCATCAAGTTTTGGTCCATGTCATGTTTCTGTTGTTGTGCCTCAGTGTTCAAGGGAAGTATCCGCATCGAGAGTCAGCCATAAAAAATAGCTTTTCTCGATACCCATGTCAGTTCATGTTCATGTGATCTACCAATTACATCTCTTTGTTAGTTTCGTGTTGTTGATGGGGGATACATCAAGGCCCTCCTTCGACGAGCCTATTCCTGTCGACTTCAACACATTATCCATGCATTAGTACTTTGGGACCTACATGCCTCAATGGCAGGCCTCCTCACATCTGACAACAAGTTTACATCACTGACCTCTGATTAGATGATTCCACAGATGTTCGACTCCAGCTCATCCATTCACATTCGTTGGAATGTACTAGGACACCTTGGGAATCATTGACATTAATGGTGATCTCCCTCGCTCTTGTTAACGATTTACATCATTGACCGGTAATCAAGTAATTTTTTCCATGTTCGACATCAGGACATCTATTCACATGGTTAGATTCGTACTACATCGAGATCAGTAAGAAGACCCTGGGTTGAGTGATCACTTTGATATGTGCTTTGCCCAGGTTGTGAAGGAGTTTCTCCTGCACAATGACACATATATACTGTTACATAGATCCACTTTGTATTGGTTGTGGCTATGTCTTGTCATATTGTAGATCCACTGTGTATTTTTCGTGGCTACGATCAGTTCAGATCATCAGAGTATAGATCCACACTGTATCCTCGATGGCTATACCTTTTTATCAATACTATTATGGATCTGCAGTATATTTTATGGCGGCCATATCTTGCAATTCTTGATCACCCAAGCATAGGTATGTCTGCCTTGGGTTTGGAACATGTCATAATATTTGTTGGATGTTTGTGTGCATCTTCTATCAGGTTCTCTGCATCTATACCCTTGCTTGAAAGTCTACAAAGTATTTCAGTTATCCATTCTCATCTTCTAACTTCATACTTTGGGGGGCAATCTGTCACACATCAACATTACTCGCTTTGATAAGTGTCACAAGTGTCACATGTTGCTTGCAAGTGTCGCATGTTGCTGACAAGTGTCGCAAGTGTCGTATGTTGCTCACAAGTGTTGCAAGTGTCAAGCAAAGCATACTGCCATAAATATGACACAAAGGAGACACTTAAAATGCCTCAAACACTTGATTTGAAGGAAGAGGAATGGCTAACTGAAGATAAGAACCTCTTGCCACCTGGAAGAATCATCGAATCTAAGGTTTTAGAAGAGAGAACTCCCCTATATCACCCTTAGGAGCGTTGACGCTCCCCTATAAAGTGCTAGGGAGCGTTATAACACCAAACAACCCTTCTGAGGGAGCGCTATGGCTTTTTAGAGCGTTGGCGCCCCCCTAAAGCCTACTAGGGGGTGTTATAGCGCTTTGATGGCCTTTTTGCGGGAGTGCTACCTATTCCGGGCAGTAGTTGATCTGTTGAGGAGAATAAGGGGAAGATCTTTCAATCTTGGAAGGCAGTTGCATTCAAATTCCTGGTTCAGCCATGATCTTAGGAGAAGATCCTTGGCTTAAGGAGGGAAATCCTCAACTTACCCTAAAGATACCTCAAGAGGTTATGCCTCTCTAAACCTATATAAACAGGCTCTATCATGGTGGAAAAGGGGGAAGAATTGGAAGCATGAAACCTATGATCTCATAGGAAACATACAGTGAACTGGAGGAAAGTAATCAGTCAAGTTACTGTTATCTGGATCATGGATATTTTGAGCAAGGGTTAGACAAAGGGGACTTGATGAAGCTGTCTGATCCAGGTGGATATTAGTGGCCACCCACCTTTTTCGACTGGCTCAAAACAGTTTTCTGGCAATTTTGGCAATTTACTATTTTTAGCAGGTTTTAACTTCCGGGGCCATTTTGAGGGCCTAAATGAAGGTTTTTTTGAGATAGAGGTTCTCAATTATAGCCAAAGGCATGATTGAGCCCCAAAAATGAATCTTCTCGATGATACCTTTCCAACGAGCTATCACACACCTAAAACGGAGATCGTATGCAAAAGTTACGACCCCGGGAAGTTGATGTACTAACTTACCCAAACGGGGCCCACATGACTTTTGGCACTTCATCTCCTAGGGTTAGGTTTTCGGATGTATATGACTTTTGGAATTCTTGTCTATTGTAAAAAGGCCTCTAGAGCCTCATTGTAATCATCTTCTCATGGATGCGAGTGGCAGCCACATCTCATCTCAGAGATAAGCTACCAGCGCCCTAGCTAGTTTATTTACATTCTGTCTGTAAGCATATTCCAGTCATTTGTTATTAATGAAATGAAGTCTTATTTCTGCTGCATCTCTGCGTTTATGTGTATTTCTGTATTTCATTGTGTTCCTACATAAATCTGAATCAGTGGTATCAGAGCGGTCTGCTCATTCTCAATCCTTCTTTGCATGTCCCCAACGAGATCAGGGTATAAGGAGTTGGGACTCGATCTGGTTGAACCTTTACAAGATCAGCCTCGCAAACCTCGACGACCGCCCATGGGGGAAGAAAAGAAAGATTAGGGAGCAGGAGATCCTATCAAAATGTTGCTCGAGGAGGCCCTCCAGAAACAAAGGAACGCAATGATGGACAACTTTTCCCAGATTCTTCAACGGATTCCGACTGGCGGTGCATCGACATCCAGAAGCCACTCTGGAGGTGCCACTCCTTTTAAGGTACAAGTAAACTTTGAAATTACCATATTTGACGGCCAAATAGATGCAGATGTTGTAGATAGATGGTTGAATCTGTTAGAAGGATATTTCTCGATTCATGAGTTTTCCGATCTAGAAAAGATTATTTTCACACTCCTCAAAGCCGCCCCCCATGTCAAGGACTGGTGGGAAACCTACTCGGAGCAAGAGGGCGAGGAAGAACCCTCTTTGTTCTCATCTGCACCCACTTGGAATTCTTTCTGAGACGCCATCAAGGAACAATATTATCCTGTGGGGAGCTATGAGGACAAATACATACAATGGACTACATTGTGGCAACAAAGGGACCAAGATGTGCATGAGATTACGAATATGTTTCATACCCTACGCACAAAGTTGGGTATCAAAGATTCAGAGAAACATTTGGTGTTAAAGTACCGCAGTTTTCTGCATAGATACATTCAGGAGGAAATGGAGTTCCTTGACATCTCCTCACTTGGTGTGGCATACCGATATGCTGCCAATATTGAGTAGAAGTTCAAACAGAAGAAGCGAGAATTTGGGTCTGCAAATCAGAAGCATGGGAAAGGTACTCCCAAACCGCAAAACAAAGGACCAAGCCAAGGTGGGGTAGCCCAGGACAACCTACCAAATCCACAAGCAAAGAACAACACCACGAAGCCAGAAAAGGACACGGGGAAGTGGTGTGAGTTCCATAACAGCTCCACCCACAACACAAGTGAGTGTCGGGCCAAGCAGTCACTGGTAGCCGAGTTGAAGGCTTTTGAATCGGATGCATGCTCTGACTCTGAATTAGAACCTGACAAGGGGAATGACAAGGGGAAGCAGATTATTGATGCGGAGCCCAATGCCATTGTTTCCACCATGAAGATCCAGAAGGAGGAACCAGAAGATCCAGAGGAGGTAGAGCGTCTCTTCCATTCCAAGATGTGGGTAAAGGGTTCCCCATTATAGTTCATTGTCAACAGTGGGAGATAGAAGAACCTCATCTCAGTAGAGGTCGTGAAGCGGTTGGGCTTGCCGACCACAGCATACCCACAACCATACACCATCGGGTGGTTGCACCAAGGACGGGACCTCCGCGTCAGTCGACAATGTTGCCTTCCTTACAACATCAAGCCCTTCACGGATGATGTATTATGTGACGTTTCTCCTCTTGATGTTTCTAATGTATTATTAGGCCAACCGTACTTGTGGAAGCGACATGTTGTGTATGAGTCTAGGCCTCGTGCTATTATTATCACTTTGGGCAATAAGCTGTACAGGATACTGGAGATAGCACCGCCTACCACCATCTCTTTGGTTACTGCAAAACAATGCAGTAAGCTCATTTCCCAAACCAGGAAATTTGTTTTCCTGATGATCCGCCCTCAGGGAAAGTGGAAGACTGTGTCCATGACCTCCAGACAAGGCCCCACTACACGAAAACAACACATGGATAAGGTCATGGAGGAGTATGAGGACATCTTCACCTCCCCCGCAGGGGTGCCTCTACACTGCCAGATAAAGCACCCCATCGATCTGACCCCAGGTGCACCATTCCCCAATGGACCCATCTACCGGTGCTTTGTCCTGGAGAATGACGAAATCAAGAGGCAGATTCAGGAGCTATTGCAGAAAGGTCACATCCGGCCGAGTTCATTGCCCTGTGGGAGCTCGATTGTCTTGGTGCAGAAGAAGGATGGGACTTGGAGACTTTGCATTGATTATCGGGCACTGAACAAGATCACGGTTCGGAATAGGTACCCGATCCCACGG
>ML874680.1:5936-17182 GCA_009831015.1 Picea engelmannii | reverse complement strand
CTGTCGTGGAAATTGCGACGGATATGTGTGGCAATATTAATGGAAAACCGTCGCAAATTTGGTCATATGTAGTAGTGCCAAGTGGTCAAGATCAAGAAGAATTTAAAGGAAGCTCAGGATAGACGGAGATTTTATGTAGAAAATAATAGGACAGTTGGATAATTTAAAGTAGGGGAGCATGTACTTTTGAAAGTGAAGCCCAAGAAAAGATCTTTGAAATTGGGGAGTTGTACAAAGTTGGCAGCCAAATTATGTGGTCCATTTTAAATAATGGATAGAATAGGGCCAGTTGCATACATTCTTTCATTGCCTACTTCCATGAATGCGCATAATGTATTTCATGTCTCTTTACTAAAGAAATATGTACATGATCCTAACCATGTTATTGATTGGCATCTGATTCAGGTAGAGATAGAGGGAGATTTCCAGGTTCAACCAGTGTGGGTGTTGGAAAGAAAGGTAAAATACTCTGGAATCGAGTTATAGAGCTGGTAAAAGTTCAGTTGACTTGCTACGGTCCTGAAGATGCTACCTGGGGGCATGAAGATTCCATGCGGGTAGAGTTCCCCTAGCTTTTTGAATAAATTTGAGATTTTGATCTTTGTTTTGTATATGCACTGAGGGCAGTGCCAAAATAAGGGGGAGGGGATGTAACACCCTAGATTTTGAAACCCCATTTTAAATAATGTATTGTTATAACGATGAGAGACTAGAGTGCCCAAACAATTATTAAAAGGCTAGTGTGCCCAAGACATGTAATTTTTTTATCATTATTAATAATAAATACATGTATGGTTTCTAGATGAACAAGGAATAGAGTTATAGAGAGCTATCACTCCACAAGAGAGGGGGCTTGAGAGGTTAAATGTTTATTCCTATGTTAATTACATTTTTGCCTGAAGGGGGGGGGGATTACGTGAGCTTCTTGGGGAGGCCAGTAGGTTCCCGATTTCCCCACGAACATACTTAAACTTCCCCTGGTCCAATTATGGGGTTGGTCTTTGGATTGTCTGCTCCATCACCTTTTCACTACCTCATTCTTACCCTCACGCACTCCTATGCAATTACCTACCTCATCCATCCATCCTCACCTGCGTATTGGTCTTGGGAAGGGGGACCGAACTGTGAAGGAATTAGCCACAGAATAGTTGGCTTTAGTGGTTGTTGGTGTGATCTAGTCATGCCTTGAGGCTTGCATGTCTGCAATGCAGTGGCATGTGTCCATCATGGCTCACATCTATGAGTCCTGAGAGTTCCAGCATTGAGATTCTGGACCATTTGCACTGGAGGCCCAAATAAGGAGAAGGAATTCTTGAGGGACTGCATGGCAGAGAAAGGTGGAGGTCCATTCTCTCAGGTGGTGCAAGCTGGGTAGAAGAGAGTTGGGTACTTGGATTTTTGTGAGTGTTGGGAAGCTTGTGAGAGCTTGAGAGTTGACTGGGTTGGGAAGCCAAGTTCACTCTAGAACCTTCCTTGTGGATCCATAGCCCTGGATCGGGGGTGACATTGTTGTTGAGATTTGGAGCAATAGTGTCTACGGTTGGGTGGAACGTCCTTGGTCTACAACCAGTTGATGTCATCTTTCATAAATATAAGTGCTCTCTATTGTGATATTATTATATTTGTATGAATGTTTTTTCATTGTATATTTAATTATCATTAATTCAATCTTTAGAACATGCAATTTTGTTGGATATTGTTTTGCATGTCGTTAATTCTCTTATCTTATGCATCTTTAATAAATGAAAGAATGTATCTGTATGAGAAAGAAGTCCAAGGGTGGGCTTGTAGATAGCATACCCCGGTCGGTGGTTGGTTGGGTATGTTACAATCCACCAAGACATGCTCTTCCCTTCATATTATTTTACTTATATATTCCTCCAAAAGGTGCCACATTGAAACAATGTGTCATTTTGTAATCAAACATTGCACCCCTTCATTTAATTAACACAAATGCATACATTTATTAATTAATTTTCGTACACCAATTTAGACAATGATTTTCATATGAATATTCTGTAGTGATGGAAACAAATTTTAAAATTCTACGACATGGGTTTTTTTCATAACATGCCCAATTAGCCGATACATGAGACATTTTCCCACAAAGTGCACGAGGTGGCTGGTATAGGCAGTTCTTTGAAATAAACTTGCCCATATTTTCCTTTCAGCGTCAGATCCCAAATCAACTTTAGTACATATTACCTTTTCATGAATGTCTAAATCGACCTCCACATATATCCTTTGTTGGTGATTATTTAAGCTCAACTTGTAAACATTTTACTTGATTTTTATATTAAAATCGGTTCCCTCTCAGCTACTAGTCACTAAAGATTTGACTTGGTCTCACCCTTTTTTGTATTTTCTTCCTCATTCGACCAACAAACATATTTTTGGTCGACTCAACTAGGAGAAATTTTGACTTGAGTATTTCAATTCTAGTCAACCCATCTTGCTTCAGCCTCGACCCGATTTTTATTTAAGTTTTCTTCGAATTCAACCTTTAGGTTACTTCTTTCTTGGATCGAATCGACTTGGAAGAAAAATGACTTGAGAAATTCGACTTTGGTCATCTCGACTTGCTTTGGCCAATTTGTATTTCCCGACTCAATTTTCCTTAGACTTCGACCTTCAGTTGGTCAACTTGTCTTTGAATCGACTTGAAATCGATAAACTTGTCTTATCCAACTTCTGTCAATCTGAAGGATTGCAATCCGTCAACTTGTCTTCGACGTCTTGCAGTCCATTAACTGCTAGATAGTCGACATTATTGTTGTTTGAATCGACTCGACTTGTGACTCGATGGTGTCAATTCTTCTTCATCAAACCTCGAGCATTGGCATTTTGTCTCATCTATGTACTCTTCTTCAATTGATATTTTCGGAATCAATTTTAATGAACCATGTCTTATTAACTTCTTTATTTGTGATTTGTATGGATTCATATTGGATTATCCATTTACCCTTTTTATCTGGACAGTTTCTTCACAATTTCTTCTTTTTTGCATGGATGTTAATGACACAATTTCAACCTTATACAATATAGGATGAGTGTATCAAGCTCATACAATATATTATTAAATATTATCTTTCTATTGATACTCAAGTCACCTTCATAACATTATTTCCAATATTAACAATGCTTGACATTCAAGTCTCCTTCATAACTTTATGTCCAATATTGACAATTCTTGACATTCAAGTCACCTTCATAACATTATGTCCAACCTTCATAATATTATGTCCCTTGTGAAATAATCTTACTTCCCTTGTGAAATGTATTCGGTATTTTGAGTCCTTTGAGTTGACATTGTTTTACTCTTTATCTCTCCCACTCTGACAATAATGACAAAGAAAATATTTATCTTCTCCCTCTGAGATGATGCTCCCCCTGAGGTGATTCTCCCCCTGAGGTGATGCTCCCCTTGTCTTTGTCCCATTTTTTATTTTTATTTTATTTATTGTTTAGCTCTCCTCTTTTGACATCAATGACAAAGGAAATACAACTTTTACTATTTTTCTCCCCCTGTGAATGTGTCAGTTGTTATCTCAATCTCTTGGCGTTTTTGTGTTCAAATAGGGTTTTATTGTCTTCTCCTTTTTCATAACGTACAAGGGTGTGAAGCTCACTGATCTTCTTGATCTATTTCTTCTTCTTCTTGATATTATTTAGTTCTTTTATTCCAAGATATATTTATTGTTCTTTCATATCATTAATAAATTTGTTCTATTCATACTTTGTCTTTATATATTTTGAACTCCTTTTGTTGCTTTCTTCTTTAGATATTTATTTTATCAATCAAAATATTCTAAAGACTAATTTTCTTTTGATAGTTCATCATCATCACCACTATTTTTTGCATCGTAATCTTCTTCTTTAGAAATTCTTCTTCCTTGAGCGTGTTCCTCTTCATATGAGAATATCTGAATTTCACATTCCTTATTAGGAGTTTCATCCATCAAATTTATTGTTATCAATTTATTCATTTTTAAGTGCAATATCTTTATCATATTTCTTGCTTTCTACTCCATATCTTTCCATAAGGAACTATGTTTGATGAACTTTTGTTTTCTACATTTGTCCTTTGAGATTTATCCTCTCTTCTTTTCTCCAAAAGTTCATTAGAGTTCCTTCCTGACTTGTATGGATTGTTTTTCATGGGTTGTCTTCTTGATTTCCTGTAGTCTTTGGATTTGATCCCAAACTTATCACGAATGTAGCATCTCATGGTTTGACAAAACTTTGTTTTGTTCCCAACATAATTGCATCTCCAACATCTCATTAAGTTATTGGACCTTCCTGAATTTTTATTTTCATGACTTTTGCATTCCAATTCTTT
Organism: Picea engelmannii; assembly: GCA_009831015.1. Classification (NCBI taxonomy): domain Eukaryota; kingdom Viridiplantae; phylum Streptophyta; class Pinopsida; order Pinales; family Pinaceae; genus Picea; species Picea engelmannii. The sequence goes on along the minus strand of ML874680.1, from coordinate 12,843 downwards.
GTGACCAAATGTTTTACAAGAAAAGAAATAACCATTGAAGGTGTTTCCATACTCGAGTCTGTCGTGACATGAAAAGTCTTCCTTTTGATATGTTTCTTGTTTTTTACTTTTATAGCTTGCTCCTTTAACAAAGTTCATGGTTTGTATTTGGTTTGTGATTGCACTTTTTCCTTTTCAGGAGGATAATTATTTCTCATGTTTGTGAATGGTATTACACTTTCCACCTTCTTCTTTCTTATTGTACCCAAGACTAGTTTTGTCATTGGTTGGTCTATGACTGTTTTAGATCTTATCCAAGATGGGTGACTTGTTCTGAAATTTGACAGTTTATTTTGTCTTTTCATTCCTCTTTTTGAGGTTGATAACTTCCAATTACAACATGTGACATGTTTATTCCTTTTTAGTCAATTGGATCTTCAAGTATTCTTCTATTTCCTTAGATTATTGAAGTTGAGTGTTTAGACTGATGACTATTTCTTCTGTCTCATCCAAGACTTCTGTGAATTTATTGGTTTTGTCATATGTCTTCAACTCTTCTATTTCTTTTGTTAGATCAACAACTTCAGTCTTCAATCTTTTGATCTCTTCCTTGTTTTCTAGTTGAATCGTTTTGAGGTTGATGACTTCCAATTCCAGCATGTGGCACGATTCTTCATTTTCAACTAACTGGATCTTCCAGGTTTCTTCACTTTACTTATCTTCTTCAAGTTGATTCTTTAGACTGTTGACCATTTCTTTTGTTTCTACTAATTCTTCTGTGCATTTATTGAGTTTGTCATATTCCTTGAACTCGTTCATTTCTTTTGTTAGATTAAGAACTTCCATCTTTAATCTATTGATCTCTTCTTCTTTGTCTTCTAGTTGAATATTTTCTTCTTTCTCTTTACAGTCGTTAGATTGATATAACATTTTTAGCAACAACATATCTTTCTTTTCAAGTTTCTCCAACTCTTCTAGAGTGCACATTCTTTTGTATTCGAGATTGTCAAGTGCCTCCACGAGAACTTCAATATATATACCATTTCTTGGTTCCATACGAATCTCTTCTAATGCAGTTATACCATCAGTCTTAAGATTCGATATTTTTTCTTAAGTGATTACTGAGGTATGCATCAATTCCTTGATGGAGTTCTATTCTTCATTGATGACTAGGGATTTCATCAATTCCTTGTTTGAGTTGTCTTCCTTATTGATGACTAGGGATTGCATCAATTCCTTGATGGTATTGTCTTGTTTTTCTATGTTTTGTAATTTACTCTAATAAGAACTCTCTATATGGAGCCATAATAATTTAAAAGAGGTGCAGTGTCCCATATTTTATTTGATTCAGTCTGACAGTCCATTCTGGATTTCTTTTAATTCCATTGGATTGTTTCTCTTTTCTTTTTTTGCAGTTTTGTATTTATTCAATGAGGTAGTTAAGTACCAAGGAATACTTACTATCGAGTCCCAAACTCCAAATCCTCTTGAAATTAGATACATTTTCATTCTTTCCTTCCATGACGAGTAGTCTATTCCATCAAATAAAGGAGATTCATTTGTGGAGAGAGCCATTTGTTCATCCATATGTGTGTTTAATAGGATCTTACTTCCAGTGATTAGATTGTTTTTCCTTGAAGAGACCTTGCTCTGATACCAATTGTTTTGTTTAGAAAAATTGAGTGGTTAAATTGTTGTGAAGGAACCGACTCTAATACCAATTGTTGGAAACACACACTCACAATGAGAGGGGGGGTGAATCAGTGTCTGAAACTTTTGGATGCTTTTAACACTATCATAGATTAACTAAATTAATGGAATAAGATATATGCAGTTCAATTAATTATTCATAAACATGTATAAAACAAATTGTATGAAGTAGATAAAATATCATTCTTTTATTTATTTAACTTGAATGAATACAAATAAAATTAATCCTTTAATGTCTTCAACTTCAATTGAATATGAGAGATCCAACTCTCTGATACAAGACCCAACTTGTAGTTCTCATATCCAACTGAGAAAAGAGGAATCCAAGCCTTATAATAAGACCCATCTTGTTGATCTCAGATCCAACTGAGATGTGAGGAATCCAATCCTCATGATAAGACTCGACTTGTAAACAAGCACCAACCTGATAGAATGAACTTTGATGTCTCTCTCTCTCTCTCTCTCTCTCTCTCTCTCTCTCTCTCTCTCTCTCTCTATATATATATATATATATATATATATATATCCACCAAGACACGCTCTTCCCTTCATATTCTTTTAATATAGTCCTCCAAAAGGTGTCACCTTGAAACAATGTGTCATTTTGGAATGAAACATTGCACCCCTTCATTTAATTAACACAAATGGTTACTTTATTAATTAATTTTGCGTAAACCAATTTAGACAGTGATTTGCGTATGACGATTCTGGAGTGATATAAACGAATTTTAAACTTCTACGACATGGTTTTTTTGAAGAACATGCCCAATTAGTCGAAACACAAGAAATTTACTCAGAAAGTGTGTGAGGTGGATAGTATAGGCAGTTCTTTGAAGGAAACTTTCCCATATTTTCCTTTCATCGTCGGATGCTAGATCAAATTCGGTAAATATTACCTTTTCGTGAATGTCTAAATCAACCTCCACATGTCTCCTTTATTGGATATTATTTAAACTCAACTTATAAACATTTTACTTAATGGTTATATTAAAAGTGGTTCCCCCTCAACTGCTAGTCACTAAATATTTGACTTGGTCTCACCCTTTTTTGTATTTTCTTCCTCATTTGAGAGACAAACATATTTTTGGTAGACTCAACTAGGAGAAATTTTGACTTGAGTATTTCAATTCTAGTCAACCCATCTTGCTTCAGCCTCAACTTGATTTGTATTTAAGCTTGCTACAACTTTGACCTTTAGGTTACTTCTTTCTTAGAACGACTCAACTTGGAAGAAAAATGACTTGAGAAATTCAACTTTGGTCGTCTTGACTTGCTTTGGTCGACTTGTATTTCCTGACTCAAATTTCCTTCGACTTCGACCTTTAGTTGGTCGACTTGTCTTTCACTCTTCTTGATATCGATCGACTTGTATTCTCCAACTTCCTTCAATCTGCAATCTTGTAGTCGGTTGAATTTTCTTCGACTCATCTTGCAGTCGATCGACTTCTAGATAGTCGACCTTATTGTTGTTTGAATTGACTCGAATTTTGACTCGATGGTGTTAATGCTTCCTCACCAAACATCCACCATTGACATTTTGTCTCATCACTGGACTCTTCTTCAATTCATATTTTATGAATCACTTTTAATGAAACATGTCTTATTAACTTCTTTATTTTTGATTTGTATGGATCCATATTGGATTATCCATTTACCCTTTTTATCTAGACATTTTCTTCAAAGTTTCTTCTTTTTTGCATGGATGGTAATGACACAATATCGACCTTATACAATATAGATTAAGTGTATCAAGCGCATACAATATATTAGTCAATATTATCTTTCTACTAATATTCAATTTACCTTCATAACATTATGTCCAATATTGGCAATGCTTGACATTCAAGTCACCTTCATAACTTTATGTCCAATATTGACAATGCTTAACATTCAAGTCACCTTCGTAACATTATTTCCAATATTGACAATGCTTGACATTCAATTCACCTTCATAACAATATGTCAAATATTGATAATGCTTCTCAAACCAATCAACCAATGATACTTCACCTATTTATCAATGTTGACATAAATGACAACCAAATTGCCAACAAAAATATCCAAGCCGTTATTCAGGATCTGATTCAGAAAATAATGGAAGGAGACAGATCATCGGCGTAAACTCCACTACCACTTTCGCAACCAAAACAATCCAACTAGAAGAACCAATAGATCCTGTAGAGGGGGGCACCTCTTCCATTCATAGATTTGGGTGAAGGGGACCTTGTTGCATTTCATTGTTGATAGCGGAATCCATAAGAACCTCATCTTAGCATAGGTTGTCAAATAGTTGGGATTGCCAATAACACCACACTCACAACCATACAACATCGGATGGCTTCACCATGGATGATATCAATGTGTCAACCAACAGTGTCTTGTGTCCTATGGCATCAATCCCTTCAAGGATGAGGTATTGTGTGATGTTTCCCCTCTTGATGTCTGTGATGTTCTTTTGGGCCAATCATATACGTGGAAATGTCATGTTGTTTATGATTTTTGACCCTGTAGTGTCATTGTTACTCTTGGGGGTCATCTCTAAACGATACCAAAGGTAGTTCTGACTATTGTCCCACCAAATTAGTGTTGCAAGGTAATATTTCTTACTACAAAATTCAGCCTCTTTACAATCTCTTCAGAAGAAGGGATAATTTTAAGGATGGAAATTTGTTTTTAAATGTAGAAACCTGGGTGAATCTTACTAATCCTTCATATGCCAACTATAAATGTTTGGCAATAGTTTTGTAAAAATATTCAAATTTATAATAATTGTATATAGTTTTTATAATCTTTTGGCAATTTTTAAGGTAAAATAATTGTATCCTATAGAATTTGGGTGAATCATTTTTAAAATAGTGAATCTCTTTTTTGGAAAAACCATGGAAAATTATCCCATGAGAGAAATTTAGTCCCTAAAATCATCCCTGTTCAAAAGGTGAACAGAAGGACACATCAACCACTGCAACCTTGTTCTCAAACCTTTCTATCCAACAGAAGAAGATTGCATAAGAGAGAGAAGATATTGTTTCTTCACATACGAGGTTTCCTACACACTTCACATTCAATAAAAGATACAATAGGTTGGTTGAATAGATTAAAACCTGTCAGCAACATGTTCTTGACAACCTTCGACAAGCTAATAAACGCAACTTCTCCAACAAGGAAAGTAGATCACCAAGGATCAAAAAAATCTCCCCTGGGAACTTGATGCAACAAGGACCATTTCTTCCTAAGGGGGGAGGATTGATCCAAATGGACATTGGTTTTTCAACAGTTCTTCGGGTCCCAAACTTTTAGGATCATTTTGAGGCCCTATACGACATTGTTTTGGGATTTCAAGCCCAAGAGATTATGCAATGTGTTATTCTCAGGTAGACCTTTCCAATGGTGTATCAAGTGCAAAAATAGATATTGTATGCAAATTTACACCCCCGGGAAGTTGATGTATCAACTACCCCCCATTGGGGCCCGCAAACCTTTTGGATTTCCATCTTCCGGGGTTAGGGTTTTGAATTTTCATTATCTTAAAAAGGCCTTTGGAGCCTCATTGTAACAATCATATTATTTTGAATGAGTTTAGACATCACATCCCTTCTCAGAGATAAGTTGTCACCATTCTAGTGAGTTCATTCACTCTGTATTTGTACAGTCTCTATACATTTATTCATTAATATAAATCATGTATTACTGTATTTTTTTGTTTCTGGAAATATTTATGTGTATTTAATTGTGATATCTCTACTTTCATTTTGTTCTCAAAAATAATATAGATCAGTGGTATTAAAGTAGGCTTCTCTTGGTCATTTTTCAGTGCATGTCCCCGATGAGGTATGAATATAGAAAGTTGGGTCTTGAGCTTATATTTATTAAGGAAAATCACTCTCACACACCCACGAAACCCTCCATGATGGGAGAAAAGAGAAACAACGGAGTAGAAGATTTTATTAATCTATTGCTTGAGAAAGATATCACGTGATAGAGGGACGAAATGATGGAGGATTTTTCCCAAATGCTTCGATGACTGTCGATAACAACAGAGGCATATTCATCAAGCAACCACTTTGTAGGCACCTCTCCTTTCAAGGTAAAAGTCAATTTTGATATTCTCATATTTGAAGGTCAAAAAGATGTGGATGCTCTAGAAAAATGGTTAAACCTACTAGAAGGTTATTTCTCTATGCATAAATTTTTCGACAAGGAAAATATCACCTTCACTCTCATTAAGGCTCTCCCTCATGTCAAACATTGGTTGGAAACTTACTGTGAGAAAATTTCTGCAGAGGATTCTAAAATTTTTGAGACCGAACCCACTTGTGAATATTTCGTAGATGTCGTCAAGGAACAATATTACCATTTTGGAAACTATAAATACCAGTACATGAGATGGACCATGCTGCATCAAGAGAGGGGCCAAGAAGTGTCGGAGTTCACCAACACCTTCCATTACTTGTGCACTAAGTTGGCTATCAAATATTCTAAGAGGCATTTGGTTCTGAAGAACAGTGGGGCTCTGCACCAGTACATCCAAACAGAAATGGAGATTCTAGACATCTCATCACTGGGAGCCACTTATCGATGTGTTGTCAATATCGAGAAGAAATTTAAGCACCAGAACAAACAGGAGTTCAGGTCTGTAAATCCACAATAGTCTAAGTATGGTAAAGACGACCCTAACTCATAGAAGAAAAAACCTCAAGACAACCGGTCCAAGCCACAACAAAAGAAGGGTAATGGAAAGATGAAGAAGGGTATTGGGAAGTAGTGTGACTTCCAAAAAATCTCTTGGTACAACATCGATAAATGTCTCTCAAAATAGTCATTGGTATCTGAGATAAAAGAAAAAGAGCCAAACCTTGATTCAGGATATGATTTAGAAAATAATGGAAGGAGACAGATCATCGACGCATACCCCACTTCCACTGTCGCAACCACAATGATCCAACCAGAAGAACCAACAAATCTTGAAAAGGGGGAGTGCCTCTTCCATTCATAGATTTGGGTGAAGGGGACCTCGTTTCATTTCATTGTTGTTAGTGGAAGCCATAAAAACCTCATATCAGTAGAGGTCGTCAAACAATTTGGATTGTCAACAACAATACACCCATAGCCATACAACATCAGGTGGCTTCGCCAAGGACATGATATTTGTGTCATCCAACAGTGTCGCTTGTCCTATGACATCAAACCCTTCAAGGATGAGGTATTGTGTGATGTTTCT